>CATIWM010615526.1:0-25304 GCA_949671775.1 Mallotus repandus | reverse complement strand
TAAAATGAAATCAATAAACGATAAAACAACAATAACAAAATAAAATAAAAAAATGATTGAGAATAAAATTAGATGAAAAGTAGAAATAAACTAAAGATAGATCTCTAAATAGAGGAATGAAATAAAATAAAATAAGAACTGAATATAGATACTGTATTGATTATCTCCTCAGAGATGTTTGAATCACCGTTTAATAAATCTCCAGAATTGATTTTGGTATTCCCTGGCTTCAATTGCGTTTCTTGTCAAAATCTTTTAATTGCAGAAAAAAACGTTCCCAAAAAAAGCGTTTTTTGTCAAAATCTCTTAATTCCAGAAAAAAGCGTTCCCAGAACCAAAGAAAAAACTTTTTTTCTTTTTTTTCTCTCTGCCCCTCCCCCGTTTTCTACGTCTACGTTCTCCTCTCCTCCTTTTAGTCTCTCGTACATCCAAATCCGTTTTACAGGATAAGTGATTACGGTAGAGATAAAATGATCAAGTAGAGGTTACGTAGATAGGATCAAAGATAGACCAGATATACATTAATTTCTTTATTTATTTTTCCGATAATTTTTTTTATTAATTAATTTTTGACTAACCAAATCTAAGAAAAATCAATAAAAAAATAAAATAAAACAAAATAAAAAAGAATTTCACGCCTCGGAATAATGGATTACTGATCGGTAATCTGGAATTCCGACCGGAATTCTGGATTTCCGGTTGGAAATCCACTATTCCGATCGAAAATTAGATTTCCGGTCGGGAATATGGAATTCCGATCGGAATTCTAGATTTCCGGTCAGAAATCCACTATTCTGATCGGAAATTAGATTTTCGGTCGGGAATATGGAATTCCGATCGGAATTCTAGATTTTCGGTCGGAAATCCACTATTCCGATCGGAAATCCATTTTCCTTTTTTTTAACATTTAATTACAGAAAGACCTCTGATGAAAAAAAAAGAAAAATTTTCAATTCAGTCCGTAAAAATGTAATCAAGCCTTGGGATCTGAAATTTAAGAGATCTATTTGCGACGAATTTTCATCATCGGAGTCTCTTTCGCATCCATATTCTAGTCATCCCAAAATTGGGTGCTTACAATCGGTGTGAGTTCTTTGAGTGGATTGATCCTCTAAATTATAGAAGTTATAAGATCATTGTACCTAGTTTGATTAGATAGTTAAAAGAATGCATATGAAGATGACATTACTTATGGTAAAACTAATGAAGCAACTCTAGAATTGGAGTTGGTGAAGTGTAGAGAGCTAGTTAAACTCCACAAATCTTCTATTAGTTTGTGTAATGAAGAAATTTTAGAGTTGAAGCTTGCTGTTGAAAAATACAAGAAAATATACAAGGATTCCAAGAATTGTGGTTGTATGATTAGCTCCAAATTATGTTTAATGATTGTGTTGTTTGTTGTAATAGCTTTAGTTTTTGGTTATATATCTTCTGAGAATGAGAATATTAATTAAAATAGGAGCTTGTACTTGCCTTAAAATATGTACCTACAAGTATTTGTAAAAATGTTTGAATGAAAAAATGTTGTGGATTAGCTTTTATTGATTTGTTCCTATGAGATTATGTTAGAAAATAACTGTCGTTTACTTAGAGATTGTGTTATAAAATTGCTTTGAAGTAAATACTTAATGAAAAAAAAAACTATTGTATAAACACTAAGATTTCAAATTTGTCAAGTTTGACAATATACAAAATGAGCAAATTGTCGTTACAAGGTTTAAAAAGACATCATAGTCTGCAATTTGCATAAGGCATATCCAAAAAGACACGTTTCATAAGTTGAAAGTTTGTCAAGTTTGACTACATCTAAAAGAAAAAAAAATCATGATTCGTCAAGTACATCTAAAAGACGCAAATGATGATTTGTCAAATATGAATAAAATATGTCATTAAATAACTACATAATTAAAATATGTTTTAAGCTCCTTGCTTTGCAAATGCAGCTAGTTCACTTAATCTCTTGAAATTCTTGTACATTTATGGCGGTGCAAAATCTTTTTTCTTTGCAGGTGATTTCTATTTGGCAACACTCAATATTGTTTGCCTTCTGATTGTATTATAACTTGGTGTAGGTAGAGGCTGGCATAATGCAACAAGTGTAGGTGGAGATTGACTTAATGTACCAAGTGGATTAGGAGGCTGGCTTGATATAGTACGTGCAGGTGTTGGTTGGCTGCACAATTCCTTTGCCTTTTAGGCCTACCACTATATGAGGGTTGCCCACCTACAAAATTAGTGAAATTTGGTAAAAAAATTGATAAAAAAGTCATTTAGGTTTCTTAGAAACAACTTACAATTGTACATGGTCTCTTAGGCTTGCCTCTTGATGTTGTTTGTCCATCCTAAATAAATTACAAAGTGTCATCACAAAGAATGCAAGTAGGTCAATTAATAAAATTCTCATGACAAACACTCAATTACAAATTTCAGAAATATACCTTATACATACTTTTTTTCTTTTTCAAGCCTCATTCGCCTTTGCTAAGATGTTTCACACAACATATAACCACCTCGATAATTATAATCTTTTTGCTTTCAATTTCCACATAACACATAGCTACCAACTCTTGAAACCTTATAAGGATTTCTTCGATCATCTAGCTTCTTGATTCTTTTTGTCTTGGGCTTAACAACTGGTTTTCTAACAATATTTGGGTCGATATTAGGGTAATATATTCTCTCCCACTCCTCCTTGCTTGGCATGGGGTTAATCACATGTTGATAAATAGCTAGGTAAGTTTCCTTGGCAAAACATTTATGGATAAATGGTTCAAGTTGCTCTATGTTTGTGTATATAGCTGATATTGCATCTTTGAATGGGATGCCTATCAAATCTCACACCCAACAACTATAACTTGTAGACAGATCAACAACACTGCTTGTGCTATAGTAATCAACTTCATATTTCAGTTGGCCAATAGGAGTACAGAAATAATTTCTACTCATTTTTTCCTTCTCATGGTTTTATTGGGCATTTAGAAAGATGTTTCCTTTATATTTTTTCATGCTTTTAAGTTTAATGTGAAATATATTCATTAATCTCCTCCTAATCCATTCAATCATACGTAAAATAAGGAGGTCTCTAGCAAAGTTTATATATGATTTAAAGGACTCACAAATATTATTTTGTAAAATATCACACTTGTATGAGTGGAAAAGTGTGATCTTGCCCATGTCCTAGGATCATACTTCATCACCCAATTATATGCCTTTTGATTAAGCTCCTTTAATTTTTTTCATCTCAGCTTCCCATGTCTTTATAGTTGTAGTAGCAGCAGTAGACCATAATAGCTTCTTATGGTTAGCTCCATTAAGCACCATCTTGAAATTCTCATACATATGCTTGACATAAAACCTATGCTCCACACCAAGCACGACATCTTTAAAAGCTTCTACTATGTAACTATCGTCAACACCACATCAAATACTAATGATACCATATATGAATTAAAAGAATTTTATAAATCAACAGGAAATAAAATTTGACCTTTTATTGGTCAGACATAAAAATCTAACTAGTCTCTTATAAATTACCAAAATCTTCAAACAATAATTTGAGAAACCATAACCAAGATACCATACACTCAATGCCAATAACTCCCATTGCAAAAGGCAACATGTTATCATTTTCCTACCTCCTAACTACATAGAACAACTGTCCTCCCATTGCAGTTCTCAAATGGCATCCAGCAAGTCCAACTATAGGTCTCATACCTGAAAAATAGTAATTGATTAACATAAAACCTATGACATTAAATCATTTTCTTCACCATCTCTTTCAATCCTTTCAATTGTTCTAAACTCTGTGTCAATTTTAATGTCCTAGATTTGTAACTCTGATTGTCTTAGCATAGTTCTACAGTCTCCAATACTGCTCTTTTATGTCACCCTCAATTATTTTCTTCGCTCTTCTTTTTGCTCTATAAAATTTTGATATTGTTACTACAACACCAACTTCTCTTTGCATTTTTTCTACATTGCCTTCACATCCCTATTAGGATTCTCTCTAAAAATCTTCCATATATTTCTCTGTCAAGTATTCTGATCCCACCCACTTATTTTTGAATTCTTTGGGGCATAAATGCTCAAGCTTGAAGGTTTTAATTTGAAATTTTAAGTTATCTCTTATTTTTGATGCATATATCCTAAACCCATACTTGCTGACACAAATTGCTCTTGTTGACACAAATTGCTTTAACCCTTGTAGAGTAATTCTTGTTCAACCCATATGTATATCCCTTTTTAACTGCCCATTCTCTCAAAGTTTTTCTAAAAACATTGGCACTTGTAGACTTCAAGCCTTTACAAAGTTGTGGGTCTTTGAATCCTGTATTTTCATTAGAGTACATATGGCTTTCATCTGTTCCATCATCATCTGACCCTCTCAAGCTGTGCAATTCATCATCTGATGCAGCCTTCTCATTGAATTCTATAAAATCAACTTCTCTTAGGTCATTGACATCAGGATCTTGACCTTTTTGCTCAGCCCTCTGACTTGTTACGCCTTGACCAACAACCCCCTAGCCTGCATCCCATTGACCCGCTTTCCCTTTAGTCTCAAAACTTACCTTTTCTTCTACAACCTCAAGACCTAAATGTTCTGCATTTTTAGAAAGATGTCATCATCTAAACCTTAAAAATTTTCATATAACCGACTAGCTTCACTGATATTTAAAAAATCTTCACTTAATTCAACATCTACATTTGAACATTAATCAGTCTATATTTTGTGTTCATTTTGAATTAATATTTAACTAGTTTTACTTGTTAACATGTAATTATTTTATTGCAAAAGTTAAATTATTTTAGGAATTTATTTAGTTATTAATCAATTTTTGCATAATTCATATAAATTAGGTTTAGTTTTATGTTTGGTTAATATTGATTTGGTTGCATTTAAGGTGTTTTAGGCTTATATTTAGGTATTTGATAGTTAAAGTTTAAATAATAGGCAAAGGAGGGGTCAAATGGGTGAAATTAAGCTTGAAATTAAACCCTAGAAAATCACACATCCGTGTGGTTTTATGGCACAACTGCACAGAGGAGCTTAAAAGTAAGAAATTAAGACAAGCTACAAGCACACAACTATGCGATATTGGCTGAAAGTAGAGGGAAGTACAAAGGAAGGACCACACAACCATGTGCTTGCATGACACAGTCATACGCCCTCATCCGAAGGATTTCTAATTATTGCATGATTTCTTGTTTTGGCCATAAATTGAGCTACAGAGGTTAAAATGAAGTGATTTAAAGTTTTTTGGAAAGCTAAGAGATAAGGCTATAATTTATATGAAGAAATCAGGAGTTGATTCAGTCGTTTTATAGGACTAAATTTGATTGAAGTTGTGTCACTAATGAAGAGTTGCATGCGTGTCTTAGTTTCATTAGGTTTTGGTTTCTTTGAAGCCTAATCCTATTCCAACACTATGATGGATGAATTTGAGCTATATAAAAGGGGTTAGACCTAAAGGGGAGAGATACATCATTATAATTCATAAAATTTTGCATTGGAAGTCATATTTTGCAAGGATTCGAGCAAGAGAATTTTCAGCATTCAAAGGAGCTATACACATTAAAGAATTGAAGACATTAAACTCGTCTTCTTAATTCTTATTTTTTCATTATGTTTGCTAGAATTTCTTCTATTTATATTCTTATTTTCATGAACATGTTAGGCTAAATTTTCTTTATGTACTAGGAATGATCTTCATAGCTTTGGGGATGTATTAACTATTTCTTTTTGCTTAATCAAAGTATGATTTCTTGCGTATAGATTTTAAATTTATGCTTAATGATATCCAGTGTATGGTTAGGGTCAAGTTCTATTGAGATCAAGAGGTGATGCATGCTTTGTGTTTAAGGTTTAATTTGAATATTCACGTAAGTTGTTATGAGACCAAGAGGAGATTAATAAACTAGGATCTAATTTAAAGTATATTAAGTTAAATTGAGTTGAGAGACCTTTTGAATACTTAATATTGTATGAATTAATTTATGCTTAAATTTAGTTAAGGATTTGTTAGTTTGGCTTAAAGAGGCGAGAGTCCATGAGTTTAGACTGACAATTGAATTAATTAGATTATCTTTTAATTGCTTGAGAGAGAGTTATAAGATCATTAGTGGTAAGCATCATACATAGAAAATTAGATTAGGTTAAGTAAAGTTGTTTAATTAGTAACAAAAACTCCAAAGTGAAAAGAGAATTTCTAGTACATGTTTTCATCACAATTGTTTTTTTGAATTAACTAGCATTGATTTAAGTGATTTTTATTCCTTAGTTGTTATTCAGTTTTAATTTAAGATTCAAACTCTAAATTTTCATTGATTCATTTAGACAAATAGTTAACTAAGTGAATTAGTATTTGACAACTAATTTCTGTGGGAACGATACTCGTACTCTATTTACTATATTACATGAGCGATCCATATACTTGCGGCTAGCAACAACCAAACTTATAACAAAATTACTATAAGAAATTATCACTTTGCAAATCATCATCATTTTTGTTTAAAATGTCAATGTACAGTTGATTTACAAGAGCTTGCAAGTCATCATTGCCTACTTCTTCTTTATAAGTATCCCTTGCATCTTTTCCCCGTCATTTTCTTATGTATTACCCAATGAATTATAACCATCATCATCCACAATATCATTTCCAATAATATTAGCATCACTTGGATAAATTTTACCTTCAAGTGTGACAACAATAGGGCGTATAGGTGTAGTGTAATACAAAATAATCCAATCATCCCCTTCATTTTCATCTAACATGTAACTAACATAGTTGTCATTAGTTATTTTTACAATTCCTTTGTTCCCACCAATGCCCGAACTTTTATACCAAATATGACAACTGTTTTTATATCCAAAATCTTTTCCATAACCTAGTAGCTCAAATAATGATATATAGTCTTCGTCGATATTGTACTTGTACCTTATTCAACCACCCTTAAATACCATATTAGTTTCGGACTTCCATTTTCCACCATAATACAACACCAAATTTATATGTTTTGCCATTGTTTTGCAAAATACCAATCAATAAATTAATAATTTTGCATACCATTGACCAATAAACAAAAACCTATTATTGAATACCACAATCCTAATAAACAAAAACCCTAACTTATTTTTTATTGTATGTGGGTTCAAGCATCAAAAGAATTATTTTTTTAAGAAGATAAAGATAACACATTGAATTTTAGAGTTGAAAGATACCTTTAACTATATACCCAAAACTTTAGTCCTTGTTGCTTCCTTGTTCCAATTCTTTATGAAATCTCAGTGCAATAAAATAACCAAAGCTCACCTAGGTCATCGAAACAAAATAGGCATTTTTTATTTTGACTGATCTCTCCACCATTAGATTGCATGCATTAAGGTTTTTCTTCAAGTTAAAACTTCCCTCTCAAAGCGTTTAGCTTTTTTTTCTTTAGATTACAGGTCAAGTATTGACATGGCTTTTAAGGGTGAAAGTTCAATTTTGCTCCTACCACGTTAGTAAAATTAATGGAGTTGCTGAGAAATGCCTTTATATGTTAACAATGTATACTATATGGTAGCTTTTGGTAACGAAACAAACCACATGCCTCTATTTTAAAATGATCCAAACCACAGGATATTTATTTATACTTTTCCCTTGTAAAATTCCTAATGAAATTCCTAGATGAATTTGTAGTGTTTTTTTTTATACTATGCATATATTTTTAATTTTTGGTGATTTCACTTTTCTTTGGCTTGTTATAGGTTGTACATATTATTGGCTTATGAATTTGTGAAGTTATTGTTGTAAATTTGTCAATGTGAACATTTGTGATGTTATATTTAGTTTGTAATTTACATTCAATTACAAATTTAGCTAAGAAAAATGAAGCCTATTTTGGCCTGGCCCATAATTCAAGCCTTAAATTGAAAATAGCTCAGTAAAAATCATAATCGACTCAACCGAACTGAACCAAAATTTAGTTCGGTTCATCTTAGTTTTTCTCCACAATCAGTTTGGTTCAATCATAAATTTAACAACATCAATTTTGGTTGGTTCTACATATTCTTTAACTGAACCGAACTAACTGATGCTCACCCCTACCCTCACTTTCGATCAGTCCCTGATGGGTAGTGAAATTTCCTTACATTCTTATATATATATATATATTGTAAATTTATTTTTTTTCTCATTCTTTTCTATCCCCAATATTTTTTATTTTTTTTCATGTTATTATTATTGTAATATTATTTATACTCAAACTAACAGTAAAGAGAATTGTTGCAAAAAACTAAAATGTATACTAAATTCATAAATATTTAAATAGAAAATTAAAAAGTGTAATTTACACATAAATTAATATAATTTATTATTTTTATCTTTTTAATTAATTATCAAATTAATCAACTTAATAGGCTCCAGATTTGCTTTTGAAGCTGAGATGATTGTAGTCATCAAGGCAGTTCAGTTTTGCTCTTCGATACAACTTTCATCTGCTTTGGATCGAGAGTGATTTTTCCAACGTTGTCCGTTTGATTCAAAATAAATGCACTGAGGTTCCCTAGTCATTGTGCAAAGATTGGCATCAATGTCTTGCTTCCCTCAACAAAATTCGTTTTGACGTTTCTCATGTCTATCGAGAAGGCAACTTTGTTGCAGACAAGCTTGCCTCCTTGGCAATTCATCAACATATTGAGCACTGGTGGTCCTCCTACCTGTTAGTTTGTAATGATCTTATCTGTCAGGATGCTATGGGTATTCATAACTATCACTTTCGTTAGTTTTCCTTTCTGTTTGTTGTTTCTAACCTTGGGGTTGCTCTTGTTAACTTTATTCATTTTATTTATTAATAATTTTTTCTTAGTGAGGGTGTGTGATGTTGGTGCTAAGTAGGTGCCAACCTAGCTGAGATGTCTTGGTGCACCTCTGATACCTTCTCTGAGCTACTTTATTAAAAAAAAATTAATTTTAGAAATAGTGTTAATATCGTTATATGTGTTTTTTGTTAAAATTCTTTAAATCCATAATTGAAAGAAAATTGTTATTTTAGTTACAAAAGAATGAAAAGTTCACGGAGAAATGGATCCTGACAAATTTTTTTATGTGGTTGAAGTGGTTAATTTCTCAATATAATATTGGAAAATAAGAGGGAGACAAGGTTTGAACTCTGTTTTCACATCTAGATGTCCAGAGTTTTCGCCACTTGAACTACTTATGGAGAATTTGATGAAATTATTTTTATTTAAGTAATATATCTATTATTGAAAAGCTGTTATTGTGGTTCTATTCGAATAAACCGCATTAATAAAAATTCAATAAACAATGTAGTTTAAAATAATCTAATCAACTTTTTATAATTAATTACTTAATAAATTAATATTTATATAATGAAAGGTAATAATATATTAAATATTGAAAAGTTTTAATTTTAACCAATAACTGTTAAACTCATTGGGAGAGACCTATTTTCGTTTAAATTACATTTCAAGTTAAAAATTTGATGTATGCAATCACATTAAAATTAGTTGTTAGGATATATTTACTTCTCTTATGATTACATCCAATCAAATTGAATTATTTAAAAGTCATCAAAATTTTAAATATTAATAGTTTTAAAAAGTAATGTCGCGATACGAACCCCAAGGGCACGTGATCGTGGAGTTTGGGACATGACAAAGTAAATTTCTTAGGCTTGCTATGAGTTTTGAAAGTTTTACGCTTTTTCATTCTCTAGTGTCCCTGAATCCCAAGGGCACGCGACCAATAATTTTTATAGAAATTAAATTTTGTAATTGCAAACTTCTTGCACCCCAAATATGAATAGGTCCAATGTACAGGCGGCTTAAAATTATTTGGGACCTAGGCAAATTTTTTTATGAGATATCAGATATTTAATTTAATTATTTTTAAAATTAAACAGTGTTAAAAAATTTTGAAAATAATTTAGTATTAAAGTTAATAATTTTTTGCGAAACTTTTTTTATTGAAAATTAAAATGACAGGAAAATTGAAAATTGAAAATATTATCTAACAAATAATTTGTCTAAAAATTGAAAAACAAGGAGATACAACAAACAAAAATAAGAAAGAAAAAAATTTAAATATATAACATTTATATTTGTACGAATTAATTAAGAACTTTTTTCTTTAAATTAATAAATATTATTAATAAAATTATGTGACAAACACATTTTCTATTAAAATTGTCACTTTATTACTTCATTTCTATTTTCCTTTTATTACAATTAATATATATATATATATATATATATATATATATATATATATAGACGTTAATGGCCTATGCATTGAGCCTGCATTGCCAATATAGAAGGTAATTAGCATAAATATAGTCTAACTGGCCAAGTGAAATGTGGCGGCACCGACACCCTCCCATCAACATTAAACTAATAATGAATTAAAAATTAATAGATTATTGCTAAAAAAACTGTGGATTAGTTGGTTCCCCCAGATCATCTCCACTCTCCACTTCAGTGCCTCTGTCTTCCACTAATTAGTCACTTCGAATTAAGTTCCAAGTGAAAGTGGATGATGATGATGATGGATAATAAATCAGCCTCTTTAAATAGGGTTGGTCACGGGTCAATTTGGGTCCAAAATTGGATTGAAATCTGCCTAGTGAAAAATGAGACCGGAATCGGCTTGAACTAGCCCATAATGGGGGAAGGGGTGGTTCAAGGCCGATTCCACTCTTTATGGAACCATAACCTGGTTCCAAATAAGACAATTCTGGTTCAAAACCAAAAAAGTTTTAAAAATTAACTTGTTGAATCAGAAGAATTGAATAAACTAAACCTAAACTGAACTAAATCAAAATCTACCTTGAATTAGAATGGGACCGGTTCCAGTTCGATTCTACCTTGGCGGTTCATGAATTAGAACTGTCGGTTCATGAATCATGACCACCCTTATCTTCAAGTCTGGCTTCTTCATCAGGCCCAAGTTTTTTTGAGCCTATATTAAACTTAGGAGGTTATAATATAGATGACTTGATAATAAGATGATTACTTTTGGTATTCTACCATCAATCAAAAAGTAAATTAAAATTATTATAAAAGATTTTCTACCATCTGCACAAAAGGTAGAAAGTAAAAAAAAAGTAATTTATTCCTCCAATAATGTCTGACACTAGGATCTCTTTCAAATAATAGCGAGATTGGATAAAAAGCATCTCTTATCTTGCCAACACTAATTTCAGATTTTGTATGCTACTCAGGTTAACATGTTGGTACCAGGCAAAGAAGAAAATAGAGATAAAAGAGAGAAATAGAAATTAAGAGAGAGAATAACAACTTTTGGAATTATATTCGCATGCCAATTACAATGCAAGGAGCTGCCATATATCCATTGTAGACTCAGAAGATTCTAGGTGCTAGCTGATAAAAGAAATAACATAACAAAAGAAATTAAAAATAGCATAATCACCACACATGTGATATGCAATAACTGTTACTAATTGTTAACTGCCCTCTTTGACACATAGCTAAGCGGACGACAACCAGCAACAATGGCATTTTTTTTATTTACCATTTATCAACCCTTCTCTCTTAAAGAGCCTTGTCCATAAGGTTCAAATTTGGAAACCTCTACTCCATGTCAAATAAAAATTCCTAGGTGACTTCCTCAGGTGACTTATCAGACCATTGGATTAACACTTTAGTAATAGCCCTGTTGCCTCTTTTAACCATTTTTCTATGCAAAATGGCCACAAGAATTGATGGAGTAGTAGGTGGCATTGGCAGCTGAGTTGTCGTTGTTACATTTAAAGGAATGGACCTCTTCAGTTGTAAAACATGAAACACAGGGTGTATGCTAGCATCTGGGGGCAACTTCAACATGTATGCCAATGATCCCACCTTGTCTTCTATCATGTAGGGTCCAAAATACAGAGGTGACAACTTGTGATTAACTCTAGTGACTACGCTTTGCTGCCTGTATGGTTGTAACTTAACATTTACCAAATCGCCAATGTTGAAGACCCTATTAGTCATGTGAGAGTCAGCTTGTTGTTTCATGCGATGCTGAGTGTTAGTGTCAATTATTGCATAGTTTTCTATTTATTTTCCATAGGATTTATTATTATTTCTTTATATTTTATTATTTATAATTAATTTTTCATTAGGATTTTAATTTATTAGCTTAGTTTTATTTTCTTTTTAGTTTTCTAGTTAATTTATGCATTTTTGGTATGTTTTTGTAGGAATTTTGCTTTCCTAAAGAGTCTGGGATTCAAGCCAATAATTAAGGAGTTGTTTTATGGAGTTACTTTCCTCATGGGAGGAGGTTTTGAAGGTGAAAAATTATTGTTTTGGTCCTTGGACGAATTTAGGGTATTTTTCTCTATAAATAGAGAATTTTAGCTCTAGGTTAAAGGGGAATTTGAGGAGAAAAAGCACAAGAAACCCTAAAAGATTGAAGGAACAAGAATTGAAGATTGAATATTAACTATAATTATTTCATTCTTCTTCTCTTTCTTGTATTTTTATTATGGATTTTTCTTGTGATTTCTTGGAGAGTATTTATAATAAGTTAGGCTAAATATTTATTTGTTAGGAATTAATGATCCAAACATGATCTAAGCTTCCAATTAAATAAATTCATTAGTTGTTGCATATTATGTTTATTAATCTTAATGCTTGTTATTTGGCCACCAATAACATAATTTTAATTAGGATTATGCATTGAGAGATGGTAATTCTAATAGACCTACAAACACAAGTTTAACTTAACTCAAAATTAGAGATAAATTGAGTTGATTAAATTCCCATTGAGTTGTACTTCATAATTCATTATTTTGATATCTAGGTGTTTGGATTGCAATGAGAATTAGGTCTTTATTGCCTTATTTGATGATTGTCAATTTAAATTAATTAATACTTGAGAAAGATTGATTGATGCTTTAGAAAATTTGGGATATACATAGCTAATTGAGTAATAAATTTGGGTAGCTTAGTGATTGTGAGGTGATTTAATTCCTAGCAAATTTTGATTATTGATTGTTTGTTCTTTGGATTTAAAAATTATTCTTATTATATGGGTTTATTTATTTTCTATTTAATTTTCTTTCAAAATTCCATATTTGAAAGCCTTAGAAAATAAAGAATTATGTTGATAGGTGACTAGAACGTGTCCTCGTGGAAACGATATTTTTTATACTACTTGGCGATACCATGCGCTTGCGGTTTTACACCAACAAATTTTTGGCGCTGTTGCTAGGGACTCGATTCTAATATCATAATTGATTTGATTTTTGTTAAATTAAGGCACTAATTTTTAATTCTTTTGTTCTTAAATTTTGCAAAGTTGATTTTTGGTGTATATGCAATACCTGAATATCCAGGTATGATGGGAGATGGTTACATGGAGCAGCTGAATTATGTTGGGAACCAATTTCAAGGAAGGCAATCCAACAACCCATTGTTCAATACTTACAGCCAAGGGTGGATGAATTATCCTGCTTTTTCGTGGAGCAACAATCAAAATTCTCAAGGGTTTTTCAATCAATTCACTCAGGCACCATCACTCAAATTTCAACCACAATCAATCGATGATAGATTTACAGCCATGAAGACTAAGTTAGAAAAATTCATTGATGCCATAACCTCACCACCACCAAAATTTCAACCACAACCAAGCCACTGTAGGTTGACAATAATGGAGGTCAATCCAAAGGAACAAGTGATGGCCATCACACTAGGGAGTGACAAAGAGCTTCAAGGTCCTAAGGAAGTTCCAATGAAGGTTGAGGATGATTAGGAAAGCTAAGAGAATAAGAGTGAAGAAGCAAGAGAGAATAGAAAAGAAAAGCAAGTTGTTGTGCAAGAGAAGCAAATCGAGCAGCCTCTACCATTAACACATCTGTTATAATCCGAATCTTTAATTAATTATCAAAGTAAATTTTAGGATTAATTAGTGTTAAATATTTTTTAAATTATTTTATTATTATTATTATTTGGGTAATTTTATTAAATTCTTAATTGATTGTTAAGTGTATTAGTATATATTTATGGGTGAGAATAATTACAAGCAGATATTATTATTTTAAAAATATTATTTTATTATTAAAAAAATAGAAAAAAGATTTTTTTGGCCTATTCTTCTTCTTCTTCTTCTTTCTTCCTTTCTTCCCGTCGCCACCCTATTGCCCAGCCATACCAGACAGCCGGACCACCACCAATCGACATCGCCACCATCAGACGACCTTCCCAAGCTGCTCCTATTCCTTCGGCGACCATCCTTGTTCCTCCTCTCTTCCTCTCTCATTTTATTTCTTTTTGGCCGAATTTGAAGGGACTTACTGAAGACGATTCCGGCCACCTCAGTCGACGCTGCCGGTCTCGATTGGAAGCTCTTCCTTTGGGCTTCAATTTTCTCAACTAAATTCGTCCGGGTAACTCCGGGAACGAATCCAATTTTGGGTAATTTTTTTTAGGTTGATTGTTAGTTAATTTGTTTATTTGAGCTTGAATTTGATTTTATTAGATGTAGTTACTTTGGGATTAATTGTTGTAGAGATTATGGGCTATCTAAATATGATTTGTTTTTTTTTTTTTTCTGAAAATTTTAAATTTTTCTAGATACGGGTACTGCTCATAGAACTGTTTTGGGCTCGAAAAATTTTTATATTTTTATTTAATTCTATAAATTATGTAGATTAAACTTTGTGAAGGAAGTTTTGTAAAATTCTTTATAGAATTTTAAATATGAATTTTTATAGGTTATGTATAATTATGTATTTTGGAAAATTGTTGGAAATTCATAAATTATTTGATTTTAATTAAAATTATTGTTAATTATTCCTTTTTAGACTATTTTCGATTATTAAAGGTATTAAAAATAATTTTTATAGTTATATCAAATTATTTGTTAATTAGTGATAATTTTGGGAAAATATATGAAAAATAAACTTATTTATTATTTTTAAGTTTAAATGAGCATTTTATTATTTTTATGATATTAATAGGTGATTTTAATAATTATTTACAATTTATGCTAATTTAATTGTATAATGAGAAATTTATGCTATTAATGGATTTTATTAGTAAATATTATTTGTGAACTGGAATTTTATTATTTATTTGGAAAGTAAATTTCTTTAATATTTTTATGATATATTTTGGTGGTTTGAGAAAATTATTTATTTATTATATATTTTGTGATATTGGCTCTCGGTTAGGCATCAATTGTAGTTCAAGGGCCCAACCCGAGATATTGAGCTTTGGAATTTTAGAAGTGTGTATGCATGCAGGAATGACTCTACTTTTAGTAGAGAGATGTCTATTTTACAAAGGAGACTCTACCGAATTTTCAGTAGATTTCTCGTAAAATGTGACATTGGGTTTGTGTTAAGTTTTGAGTCTTATTAGGGTTGTGTCTTAGATCGAGTTTCTTTAGAAATCTAGAATGTATAAGGTTAGGATTTTAATCCTAATTATTTTTCCTACAGCCGCATCGAGAGCTAGACCTCCAGGACAGGGTCAGTTAAATCATAACAAAGGAGCACATTCCACTAGTGAGTTATTATTATATGTATGTATTGCATGTAAAATATATCATTGGCATCCATATTTCGAATAAATATGAATTTTATTAATTATTATGCTTTATTGCATTAAATGTTATTTATTATTGTTATTGAATATATATATATATATATATATATGTTTTTATATATATAAATGAGTATATAAACTTTGATAATGGATGCTATCATATTTTAATATGAATTTTCATTATTTTATTTATAATATAAATCTTTTGGAGGATAGCCGTAAGTCGTGCTACCTAGTGAGCTACACTAGGATTATTGCGCAACAATACGCTAGATGCTAGGCTCAAAAGTTTTATTGATGTAAGATTTTATGATTTTTGATATGAAAATTATTATTGAGATTTGTGGAGTGAGAATGGTATGACTGTTAAAGCTCGATTCACCTGGGGTCTCGGGGCCAGTCATGCCGACAGTGAGATTGTCTCGGGGCCGGTCAACTGTCAAATTGGATAAGAGAAATATTTTTGGATACAAGATAGTATGTTGGCTAGTGAGGCATAATATTTGAGGTTGCGAAATTTTAGGGTTCTGCTCCAATCCTCCATTTGTTTTATCATTTGCATTGATATAAAAATTGCTTCTATGCATTTGCCTGAAATGCATGTATAAATTATATAAATATAAATATAACTATTATATTGATGTTTGGTTGCTTGTATGCTTAGGTTGCATGTATATATATAATAATAATTTACTCAGTGAGGTCTAACCCCCTCAATTATTTTTCAGGATCCTTCTCATCAGACATCTCCTAGTAGTACTCTTCGCCGGACTCTTTCCTCCCTGGCTGACTTTTGTAAATTTTTAATATGATCTTTCATGTATTTATAGATGCTGTAGTAGTAGTACGTACTTGTGGTAGTTTGTGTTGATGTTATTGACTGAGATTATATACTTGACTAGTTGTATAAATATATTATTGATATATTAATTATAGAGACGTCTTTATATTATTAAAGTTTTAATTCTGAGGTATATTTGTGGTTATGTTTGTATGAATTGTATATTTCAGGCTTACTACGGGTTCCAGATTAGTGTGAATTCCCATTCTCTAGGGCCGGTCATAACTCCCAGGTTTGGGTGATGACAAAGTTGGTATCAGAGCCTAGGTTTAGTATTATTGGACCTAGGTTAGTAGAGTTAAGTTTTCTTTGAGACTACTACAACAATTAGGTTCGACTATACCCTTGAAAAGTCTTCCTTGCTTTTAAAATTTCGCGTAACCATTAGGATATATGTTGTTGTCTGAATTGTATGTTTTATTTTTGTTCTTTTCAAAATGTGGCGAGCGCATGTCGCTCCACTGGTCGATGAGGCCGAGGATAAGGAGTCCTATCAGGATGAAACTCAACTGCCTGAGTCACTAGTTAGGCGTAAGGGTAGGGGTAGAGATAGACCCAGAGGAGCGGCAGGTAGTCATAAACAGAGAGAGCTGCAGGATGATGAACCTGCCGGTCAGGAGTTTGAGGAAATTGCCTATGCACCAGGAGTTCAAAAGGGTGCAACATCTATACCCAAGGCGGTACGACCTATACAACCTCTATTTCAGTAAGGAGCTCAGATTATGTTATACTCGGAAGTAACAGTATTTAATGCCAGCGTAGGAGGATCTATGAGTGCCCAACATACAACATTTCAATTGTGCACTAGTAGTCAGTCGGGAGGACCTTTTTAGTAGGGTTAGAGACCTCCGTATAGGGTTTGTAGGAGAGGTAGACAGGGTCACAGTGGAGCCTGCAGACCTGTCAGATATAGTTCAGGTTCTACCAATAGTAGTAGTGGACAGAGTTCAAGATATGGTAGTATAGGATCTGCAGCCAGTGCTTGTCAGACGTGTGGCAGAGTCCATCAGGGACCATGCTCTATGGTTAAAAGGACATGCTTTAAATATGGACAGACTGGGCCTTTCTTTAGATCATGCCCTTATTCAGGGTTTCAGCAGCAGTTCCTACAGTCGTCTATAGCTGGTGTAACTCCAGTTCAGTTTTAGTCGCTACCATTCTAGTACCAAAGTACCTCTCAGTTCGTAGTCCAACAGGGGTGAGGTAGAGGAGGTAGAGGCAGTGCTAGAGGAATTGGGCAAGCTTCTACCAGCCAACAGGGAAGTAGAGGGCAGGCCAAAGTTTTCACTCTCATGCAGCAGGATGCTCAAACATCCAATGCAGATGTAGCAGGTACACTTTCGCTACCCATTTCTTTATATCTCCTGTTTTGCTTCGAAATCGGGTTGGCAAGCTGCGAGGATGGAAAATCCTTTATCAGTTGCTGTACCTTTAAGTGATTTATTGGACACTGATGTTATTCTTCTTAGGTGTCCTGTGTTGGTTGAAAGCCGAGAGTTATTGGTAGAATTGGTGTTGTTGGATGTGATGGATTTTGACGTTATCCTTGGAATGGATTGGTTGTCTCAGCATCATGCTGTTGTGGATTGCCGTGGTGAAAAGGTGATTTTTAGAATTTTGGGTGAAGAGGAATTCAAGTTCATGGGTGATAAGAGTTATGCACCTCAGAATCTTATTTCTGCCACTAATGGAAGAAAGATGCTGAGAAAAGGGTGTCAAGGATACTTGCAATTGGTCAGGGACACAACTGCGAAATAGAAATCCATTTTAGATGTTCCTGTAGCTTGTGAGTTCTTGATGTCTTTCCTGACGAATTGTCGGGTTCACCACCTTATAGGGAAAGAATTTTGTATTGAAGTGATTCTGGGCATAGCTCCTATCTCTAAGCCACCTTATAGGATGGTTCCTACAAAGTTGAAAGAGTTAAAGAAGCAGTTGCAAAAGTTACTGGACAAGGGTTTCATAAGACCCAATACTTCTCCTTAGGGTGCACCAGTTTTGTTTATAAAGAAGAAGGATGGTACAATTAGACTGTGCATTGATTATAGAGAATTGAATAAGGTGATTGGTAAGAACAAGTATCCTCTTTCAAGGATAGATAATTTATTCGATCAACTTCAAGGAGCATAATTCTTCTCTAAGATCGACTTGAGGTCGGGCTATCATCAGTTATGGATCAGAGAAGCTGACATTCCTAAAATGACATTCCGTACTAGATATGGCCATTATGAGTTTATAGTGATGTCGTTCAGATTAACCAATGCACCATCAGCTTTTATGGATATGATGAATAGGGTGTTCATACCATTCTTATAGCAGTTCGTGATAGTATTCATTAATGATATACTGGTGTATTCGAAGAGCATTGAAGAACACGTGTATCACTTGAGAACAGTGTTGCAGACATTAAGGGAACATCAACTTTATGCTAAGTTCTCAAAGTGTGATTTTTGGCTAGAAAGTGTGGCATTCCTTGGGCATGTAGTGTCTAAAGATGGCATTTAGGTTGATCCATAGAAGATTGAAGCAGTATTTAAGTGGCCTAAACTGACAACAGTCACTGAGATTCAGAGTTTCATGGGTTTGGCAGGTTATTATAGGAGGTTTATCCAGAATTTCTCAAGGATTGCAGCACTTATGACCCGCCTAACTCAGAAGAATGTGAAGTTTGTGTGGTCAGACATATGTGAGAACAACTTCCAACTGCTAAAGGAAAAGTTGACTACAGTATAAGTGTTGACTTTTCCCAATGGAGTAGATAAGTTCACAGTGTACTGTGATGCTTCCATAGTTGGCCTAGGTTATGTGTTGATGTAGAATGAAAGGGTAGTGGCTTATGCTTCTAGGCAGTTGAAGAAGCACGATCAGAACTATCCTACTTATGGCCTAGAAATGGCTGCTGTAATCTTTACTGTTAAGATTTGGAGGCATTATCTGTATAGGGTAACATGTGAAATTTACACTGATCACAAAAGCCTGAAGTATATTTTTCAACAGAGAGATCTGAATCTCAGCCAAAGAAGATGGCTAAAACTTTTGAAAGATTATGATTGTGACATCTTGTACCACCCAGGCAAAGCTAATATGGTAGCAGATGCCTTGAGTAGGAAGTCCTCGGATAGTCTTGCTCACATTAGTGTGGAAAGGAGACCTTTGATCTAAGAGATGCACAAGTTAGTGGACCAAGGGTTGATGATGAAGATAACCAGGACAAGAGGATTGTTAGCTCAGTTTAGAGTCAAGTATGTATTGAGGGTTAAGATCTCAGCTTGAAGCTTATAGAGTTTATGGATCTTGATTTGCTTGAGTTTGTGGAGAAATTTCACGAAGGCAAGTTCACTGATTTTAACCTTGATGATAAAGGTGTTCTATGGATTAGTGGAAGGTTGTGTGTTCCTAATGTGGACAACTTGAGAGAAGAAATTTTGGAAGAATCTCAGTTTGCAGACTACAATGTACATCTTGGTTCCGCCATGATGTACCACAACATAAAGGATATTTATTGGTGGGATGGAATGAAGAAGGATGTAGCTGAATTTGCTTCCAAGTGCTTAACATGCCAACAAGTGAAAGTAGAGCATCAGAAGCCTTCATGAAAGCGTCAACCTCTTTTGATTCCTGAGTGAAAATGGGAGAGAGTCACCATGGATTTTATGACCGGGTTGCCTCGTTCAAAGAATGGATACGACTCCATTTGAGTGATAGTGGATAGGTTAACCAAATCAGCTCACTTTCTGCCAGTTAAAGCTACTTATCCTATGGCTAAATTGGCTAGATTATACATCAAGCATATTGTGTGTCTTCATGGGGTGCCTGTTTCTATTATTTCTGATAGAGGTTTAGTGTTTACCTCTCAATTTTGGCAGAAGCTGTAAGAAGCAATAGGTACCAGGCTTGATTTTAGTATTACTTTTCATCCTCACACGGATGGTCAATCTGAGAGAATGATCCAAACACTTGCAGATATGTTAAGAATGTGTGTAATGGATCTTGGAGGCGATTGGGATGACCATTTGCCATTGGTAGAGTTTGCTTATAATAACAGCTACCATAGCAGTATTGAAATGACACCATATGAAGCTTTGTATGGGAGAAAAAGTAGATCCCCTCTTTATTGGGATGAAGTTGGAGAAAGAGAATTAACTGGATCAAAAATTATTTAGGATGCGCTTAAAAAGGTAGGTTTGATCAGAATAAGATTGGAGGCAGCAACTAGCAGACAAAAGAGTTATGCAGACCCGAAGCGTAAGGATGTGGAATTTCAAGTTTGAGACTATGTATTTTTAAAGGTGTCACCAATGAAGGGTGTTATGATATTTGGCAAGAAGGTAAAGTTAGAACAGAGATACATTGGACCTTTCAAAATTCTAGAGAGAGTGGGCATGGTTGCATATCGGTTGGCTTTGCCTCCGAATTTATCTTAAGTGCATCCAGTGTTCCACATTTAGAATCTCAAGGAGCATATTTCGGATCCTTTGCATATTTTGTAGCCCTAAAGTGTGGAAATGAATGAAGATTTGACGTTTGAGGAATAACCAGTTGCGATTGTTGACTATCAAGTTCGACAGTTGCATTCTAAGCAGATTCCGATGGTTAAAGTATAGTAGAGGAACAACAATGTTGAGGAGCACGTGGGAGACTGAGGCAGAGATGCGGGTGGCATATCCCTATCTTTTTCAACAGTGATAACCCTGTATTTTCTTTTAGTTATTAAAATTCAAGGATGAATTTTTGTAAGGGGGGAAGATAGTTATAATCCGAATTTTTAATTAATTATCAAAGTAAATTTTAGGATAAATTAGTGTTAAATATTATTTAAATTATTTTATTATTATTATTATTTGGGTAATTTTATTAAATTTTTAATTAATTGTTAAGTGTATTGGTATATATTTATGGGTGAGAATAATTACAAGGACATATTATTATTTTAAAATTATTATTTTATTATTAAAAAATAGAAAAATGATTTTTTTGGCCATTCTTCATCTTCTTCTTCTTCTTCTCTCTTCCTTTCTTCTCGTTGCCACCCCACTGCACAGCCATACCAGACCGCCAGACCATCACCAATCGATGTCGCCACCATCAGACGGCCTCCCCCAGCTACTCCTCCTCCTTCGGCGACCATCCTTCCTCCTCCTCTCTTCCTCTCTCATTTTTTTTTCTTTTTGGCCGGATTTGAAGGGATTCACCGGAGACGATTCTGGCCACCTCAGTCGACGCCGCCAGTCTCGATTGCAAGCTCTTCCTCCGGGGTTCAATTTTCTCAACCCAATTAGTCCGGGTAACTCCGGGAATGAACCCGATTTTGGGTAATTGTTTTTAGGTTGATTTTTAGTTAATTTGTTTATTTGAGCTTGAATTCGATTTTATTAGATGTAGTTACTTTGGGATTAATTTTTGTAGAGATTATGGCTATCTAAATATGATTTTTTTTTTATTTTTCTAAAAATTTCAAATTTTCGGAGCCTCGGGTACTGTTCATGGCATTATTTCGGACTCGGAAAATTTTTATACTTTTATTTAATCCTATAAATTATGTAGATTAAACTTTGTGAAGGAAGTTTTATGAAATTCTTTATGGAATTTTAAATATGAATTTTTATAGGTTATGTATAAAAATGTATTTTGGAAAATTGTTGGAAATTAATAAATTATTTAATTTTAATTAAAATGATTATTAATTATTCTGTTTTAGACTATTTTTTATTATTAAAAGTATGAAAAATAATTTTTATAGTTATGTCCAATTAATTGTTAATTAGTGATACTTTTGGGAAAATATATGAAAAATAAACTTATTTATTATTTTTAAGTTTAAATGAGCATTTTATTATTTTTATGATTTTAATAGGTGATTTTAATAATTATTTACAATTTATGCTAATTTAATTGTATAATGAAAAATTTATGTTGTTAATGGATTTTATTAGTAAATATTATTTATGAACTGAAATTTTATTATTTATTTGGAAAATAAATTTCTTTAATATTTTTATGATATATTTTGCTGGTTTGAGAAAATTATTTATTTATTATATATTTTCTGATGTTGGCTCTCAGTTGGACTTGAATTGTTGTTCGAGGGCCCAACCCGAGATGTTGAGCTTTGGAATTTTAGAAGTGTGTTTGCGTGCAGGAACGACTCTACTTTTAGTAGAGAGATGTTCGTTTTACAAAGGAGACTCTGCCGAATTTTCAGTAGATTTCTCGTAAAATGTGACATCGGGTATGTGTTAAGTTTTGAGTCTTATTAGAGTCGTGTCTTAGATCGAGTTTCTTTAGAAATCTAGAATGTATAGGGTTAGGATTTTAATCCTAATTATTTTATTATTTTTCCTATAGCCGCACCGAGAGCAAGGCCTCCAGGACAAGATTAGTCAAATTAGAACAGAGGAGCGCATTCCACCAGTGAGTTATTATTATATGTATGCATTGCATGTAGAATATGTCATTGACATCCATATTTCAAATAAATATGAATTTTATTAATTATTATGCTTTATTGCATTAAATGTTATTTAGTATTGTTTTCGAATATATATATATGTGTGTGTGTTTATATATATATATATAAATGTATATATAAATTGTGATAATGGATGCTGTCATATTTTAATATGATTTTTCATTATTTTATTTATAATATAAATGTTTTGGAGGATAGCCGTAGAACGTGATACCTAGTGGGCTACACTAGGATTGTTACATAACTATACGCTAGATGCTAGGCTAAAAAGTTTTATTGATGTCAGATTATATGATTTGTGATATGGAAATTATTATTGAGATTTGTGGAGTGAGAATGGTATGACTGCTGAAGCTCGATTGACCTGGGGTCTCGGGGCCAGTCATGCCGATAGTGAGACTGTTGTAGCTCGATTCACTAGGGGTCTCGGGGCCGGTCAACTGTCAAATTGGATAAGAGAAATATTTTTGGATACAAGATAACATGTTGGCTAGTGAGGCATAATATTTGAGGTTGCGAAATTTTAAGGTTCTGCTCTAATCCTCCATTTGTTTTATCATTTGCATTGATATAAAAACTGCTTTTGACCATTTGCCTGAAATGCGTGTATAATTTATATAAATATAAATATAAATATTATATTGATGATTGGTTGCTTGTATGCTTAGGTTGCATGTATATATATAATAATAATTCACTCGATGAGGTCTGACCCCCCTCAATTATTTTTCAAGATCCTTCTGATTAAACCTCTCCTAGTAGTACCCTTCGCCAGACTCTTTCCTCCCCGGCTGACTTATGTAAATTTTTAATCTAATCTTTCTTGTATTTATAGATGCTGCAATAGTAGTACGTACTTGTGGTAGTTTGTGTTGATGTTATTAACTAAGATTGTATACCTGACTATTTGTATAAATATTTTATTGATATATTAATTATGGAGACGCCTTTATATTATTAAATTTTTAATTCTAAGGTATATTTGTGGTTATGTTTGTATGAATTGTATATTTTAGGCTTGCTACGGGTTTCAGATTCTTGTGAATTCCCGTTCCCTAGCGCCGGTCATGACTCCCGGGTTTGGGTCGTAACAACATCCAAATATGCTCCAAGACTTCCATTCTCTCTAAGGCAAAGGGCGATAAATGATGATGAAAAGAGATTGGAAAAATTTCTAGAAACTTTCAAGAAGTTAAAGTTGAACTTGCCATTGTCTGAAGCATTGAAGATGCCCAAGTATGCTGAATTTCTCAAGGACATTATCACTAAGGAAAAGAAGTGGGATGGCAATGAAATGGTGTCCTTGATTGACACTTGCAGCTCTATAGAAGATGAGGAGTGTAAAAGGGATGAAGTCATTGATGAGTGTGTAAAAGAGGTGAATTTTTCTTTAGGTGAGAGTGAGAATGATGAGCAAATAAATGTGGTGTTAGAGAGTGAAAAAGAACATGAGTGTGCATTTATAAAACTTGAGCTTTTGGTGAGAAATGATAACCCCACACCTCCTTCCATTGAAAAACCACCAAAACTTAAACTAAAACCATTACCTAGTCATTTGAGGTATGCATTTTTGAGTAAACACAACACACTACCTATCATCATTTGAAATAAATTATCCATCAAACAAGAAAAGAGAGTTTATGAAGTGATAAGCAAGACGATTAAAGTGATTGGGTGGCAGAATTCTGACATTGAAGGGTTGAGTCTCTCAAATGTGGCGCATAAACTTCACATGGAAGATGGTTATAGAGCTCCAACCAAGAAAAAAGGGAGACCAATTTTCAAGATGAAAGAAATTTTTATCTCTCCTAAGGTATGCAAGGATAACTTTTCTGTTTTGAATAATGCCTTTGAATTGTATTTATCTAACCTTGATAGGGTGTTACATAGATGTGAGGAGACTAATCTCATTTTGCACTGGGAGAATTACCACTTTATGGTGGAAGAAGTATTAGTCTCAAGTTATGTGCTATCAAGCAAAGGGATTGACTTCGATGAAAATAGTTCCCAAGCTCATGAGAGTGCCAGGTTCTTCAAGAAGGAGACACAAAGATGGCATAATGATCACATCCCTAAAAACACACCTCAAGTTGGAGACGTTGTTTTGTTGATAAACACAATGTTAAAGCTACTTCAAGATATGTTAAAAGCAAGGTGGAGTGGTCCTTTCAAAGACATACAATGGAGGTTTGGTGTACAAGCTCTTCCCTTCAACAATCATTTATGATCTAAAGGGAGTGGTCAAACTAACGACCTTAACTTAGAACTATAATTTTTTTTATTTTTTAATTATGTGATTTTTATTT
Source organism: Mallotus repandus (assembly GCA_949671775.1). Classification (NCBI taxonomy): domain Eukaryota; kingdom Viridiplantae; phylum Streptophyta; class Magnoliopsida; order Malpighiales; family Euphorbiaceae; genus Mallotus; species Mallotus repandus. The sequence continues at coordinate 132 of CATIWM010615526.1, read as the reverse complement.
TTATTTTTTTGTCTGTTCTTTCATGTTTAATTTTTATTTTGTGTTTGTTCATCATTTTTAGCATGTTCAGATTATTATTTTCTGAATTTATTTTAGTTTTGCATTGCTATTAAATTTTTTAAAAAAAATTTG
>CATIWM010615455.1:0-12268 GCA_949671775.1 Mallotus repandus | reverse complement strand
CAATTATGAGGATAAACTTCCAAGTTTTTTTCATATTGTTTTGTATAAGTTCTAACAGGAGAACAAATGTTGCAATTTTGGAAGAAAGGATTCAGTAGTCTCTCTTTGCATAATCTTATTACAGCTCTTGAATGAATACTATACATACTTTATTACTTCATTATTTATGTCATACATGCCCCTTTTATTCAAAACCATTTCTCCAAAAAAACCAAAAACCATAGACTCACTTTCATTGTTTTTGTTTTAAATTATACAAATTTTTTAAATGATAGTTTTGTAGTTTGCTAATAATTTTTTTATTTAATATGTATTTTTATTTGAAACATTTATATTTGGTGAATTGATAGGAATTGTTTAATATTAATCAAAGTATATATAGGTATTACGAAGGGTTGAGTCTTGTAGTTATATATTTCTTTTCTCTGAGCAATAAAAATATATAGATAAAATAAAAGTATATATGTATTAGAAGAAAAATAAATTTTAACTATACTTAATAAAAATTTTATTGTTAAGAAAATGAACAAATAAAATAATTTTACAAGTCAATAATAAAAGAATCGAATTTTATATTTTATAATGTCTTGAAAGAAAAGTTGTGTCAGTGAGAAGTAATTAATTAGTAATTTTTTTTCAAAGATATTTTAAGTTGGAGAATTTAATTTTTATCGTCGTTAATTTAAAAAAAAGAGTTATCTCTAGTTGTGTAATTCATTAATATTAAAATTTGTATATTTTTTAATTTAAAAAAATTATTATAATTACATATAAAACCACAAAAGACAAAAAGTCTTCCCTCTTCTTGTCCCATTAAAAATTGACAACGAGGACATGAAATTCATGTGATGTGGGATGACGCTCCAAGTTTGGGAGTAGGACTTGCATTGGGCACATGAAGACACTAGAAAGCACAAGAAGCGAGGTTCCACTTGGCACTTCAGTGGAGATGCTACGCCACTTTGCAGCAGTTGCTATACCAGTTCGGGTCCGGATAATACCTACCGACTAGTCCATTTCCATGATCATGCAAGTGTCTAGCACGCTTCACCTTCTTTGTTACAAAAGTTTTTATTTTTCAAAATAAAATTTTCTTGGCAAAACCAATTCTAAGGCCCTAAACTTATCAGCTTTTGAATTTTAGGCCCCTAAAATTTTATTTTATATATCTAAATCCTCTAACTTCATGATTTTAAAATTTTAACCTTTATCTTAATTTTTTAACAAAAATTATTTGATTTTGGTTCCTAAAATTTTATATTTCTAATATTCATATCATTTTTTACTTTTTAACACTTATATCACTTTTAAAATTTTTTCACCAGTAAAAAATAAATTTACTTATTTTAATTTCTAATATTTTAAATTAAAAACATAAATTTATATACATTTTAAAATAATTTTAAATTTTAAAAATAAATAAACAAGTTAATGTTAAGATAAAAAATTATAATAAAACTATTATTTTTTAAAATAAAATATGATGATGAAAAAGAACACCATAATTAAAAGAGATTATGATAAAAAATATTTTACAATTCTTCAAAATTTAAATTTTATATTTTTAATACATTTTTTATTTTTCTACAAAATTTTAATTAAATTATTGTGAATAATTTTTTATAATATGACTTTTACAAATAGTGGATACCAATGCATGCTTGTATATCACCAAAAAATGGTAATAGATTTTCCAACCAACTTAAACTTCTTATAACCGTTATCTTAACCTTCATTTTTTTTATCTCGCTTTTTGGGTACATGAAAAAAATTATATTATAAAAATTTATTCACAATAATTTAAAATATTGTGAAATCAGTAATATTATTATAATTTTTTTATCTTAGCATTAACTTGTTTGTTTATTTTTAAAATTTAAAATTATTTAAATATGTATATAATAATGTAAAATATTAGAAATTAAAATACGTAAATTTATTTTTTACCGGTGAAAAAATTTAAAAGTGATATAAGTTTTAAAAAATAAAAAAATGGTATAAATGTTAGAAATATAAGAATTTAGGGATCAAAAGGAAATAATTTGTATTAAAAAATTGACAGAAAAGTTTAAAATTTTAAATCCGTGAAGTTTAAGGGCCTAAATATATAAAATAAAATTTTAAGGGCTTAAAGCTAAAAAATTGATAAATTTAGAGGTCTTAAAATGAATTTTGTGAATTTTCTTTTATATACTTACACTTAAAAAAAGAAAAAGAAAATCTTAAGGTTGAGTACTCTAACCTTAACTTCATCTTATTCAGTTAATTTTTTTTATTAATAAATTATGAATAAAATTTAAAATGAATTAACAATTAACAATCACTTAAATATTATAATGTAGGTAAATAATGGCCTAAACTTGAATAAAACATTCTAACTACTAAATTTGATTCCTAAAGTGAGAAAAAAAATATTTTATTATTATTATTATTATTATTTAATTTTTCTCACTCCATTTATTATTTATTTTGAGTGCATTGAGATGATTAATCCAGACACTCAATTTGCAACCTTAAGAGGTAGTTGAAATTGTTGATAAATTTTTTTTGAAGGTATTTAAATTTATGATTTTTTTAATAATTAATTTAATGCAATTATATATATTTAAATTTAAATTTAAAACTTAATTTAAATAAAAATAATTTCATACCAACTGATCTCAAATCAATTTTTGCGGCTTTTAAGATTAATTTAATTTAAATTAACCCGAATAAATCATTTGTTTTATTGTATATAATGAAAGAATTTAAAAAATAATTATTTTAAATATATTAAATTAATGTAAAAGATATATTGTTCAAATAATTAAAAAAATCACATGTTAATATTTAAAAAAATAATAAAATACCAAATCTTAAATATTCTTAATCTACCAAATAAAAAACTCAATTTGCAAAAAAACAAAATTGTTTTCTGCAAAAATGAGAGTGTGACTATGAAAAATAGGAATAAAGTACATTTGGCCCCTAAACTATATTTCGGAGCGGACTTAAACACTTGAAATATTTTTTAGCTCACTTAAACTGAAAATCAAGGTATTTTTGTCATCCAAACCCTTTTATTAACACAGACTTTAAACAGAAATAGCATAGTTAACAGTGGGTTGGGTTGGAATAAGAAAAATATTTTTTTTATTGTTTCATCTTGTTTTTATATGAACCAAGTGGGCGATTCTCTAAATCCACATTTGTTTTAATAATATCTCTTATCCAACCTAGTCCAACAACCCAACACCGTTTTCACTGCCTCTTTATCCTTTTAGCATTTGCGTTCTTGCCTATCGTCATGTCATCAAATTTTCTTCTTCCTTATTGTCTCTCATGATTGTTCTCTTCTTCTCTTCCGGTTGCAAATAATTCCTTTGGTCATTCTTGTTATTGTTTTTGGTAAAAGAAATTAAGCAAGTCCACCCAAGAGAAACTACTGACATGCACGAGTTTAGGCTCAAATATGGGTTAAACAGGCTTCTTTGCTATAAAGGTTAATATATCAAAAAACGTATAATATAGCAAGATGTAGGAAATCTGTATCAATATGTGTAAATGCTAAAAACCCAACAATGCAGCAAAAAGAGAGTCAGGAAGAAACCAGAAAATAGGGGGAAAAAAAGTAGCAGAACCAATGCCTAATACCCAGCAAGCAGCCGAAATTCTCTATCATGAAGTAAGCAGCAGACCTACAAAGCATTAACCAACCAATCGAAGCAATCATGTCCAAGAGCACAGTGGAGAACACCACATAGATAACCTGTGATGCTAAGATTACATAAGGAAACCATACATTACAAAACTTACAGATAACCACAGCACACACATCACTGAGATAACCAAACAAACACATAGACACCAAACTGCATTGAGGCAACCAGAAGGAGAAACAAGGCATGATAAAATCGCAGGAGATAGCAATACTAAACAGTGCTAATGCACCCAGCCAAAAAAAAAAAACCATGCATGAGCAAAATTACAGAAGACGCAACAACAAAACAACACTAAGACAACGGAAAAAAGCATGTCCAAAACTGCAGAACTCAGCAAAGCCAAACAACAGTGAGGCAAGCACAGAGAAATCACTATATAAATCTAGAAGTATAACTAAGAACGACTACCAAAATGCAAGTGCAGAGCTGTTACACCAAAATCTGATTCTGACCGAAGATTGCAACAAACAAGGCATCAAATTCAACTGGTCATCCCTTCTCCCTTACAAATTCCATTTCTCTGCGTTTCAACGCAGACTCAACTCTCTCTCAAAGTAATTCAATTAAATAAATCAGAGACTTATATATACACAAAAATGGATTCTCAAAATCTCTCCCAAATTTTGGATGTTCTCATCTCCAGAAACCATCACTGTACAAATCTAATAATAATTATACCACGTTCATCATCATCTTGTCAAAAGTAGGAAGAAAGCAAGGACGTAGTATATCAAGCCTTGACCCAATTCTTCCAGAAAATTATCTCATCTCCTTGCCAGATTAATTTCGCAGGGCCTTCTTCTACATATTCCCAATCAGCACCACCACCACCACCACCATCATCATCACCAATCACAATTTTTTTTGAGGACCAAAATACGAAAAAAAAAATCAGATGCATGAACTATAATGCAGTTGTTTATCTCACAATCTTCATAAGTGGAGCTCATTGGTGGTGGCTGCATCATCATCATCGTCATCGTCGCGATGGGAGCGAGCAAGACCATTGAAGAAGAAAGAGAAGCTGTGATGTTGGGTCGTTTTTTGCGTCCTTGACGGTGGTTTTAACTGACGCAGAGTGGCGGATTCCGATGAGAAAAAAGGAGGGAAAAAGAGGTGTGATCGCAGTTTGGGGAATTGATGAGGAGATGAGAGACAGTTGTAATGGGCAGCGCTTAGAAGAAAATGCTGAGTTTTGGGTTTTTTTTTTTCGGGTTTGTGAAGAGGCATAAAAATCAACAAGAAGAAGAAGAACAAGAAGAAGAAGAAGAAGAAGAAAAAGAAGGGGAGGAGGAGAGCACGTGGTAATAGGTGATGTGGCAATTATATGGGTTCACTAACGGTTTACTTAATAGTTTTGTTAATAGAGGAATTTAAAATTTAATAAAATTTAATTTTTTAGTTTAAATGAGTTAAAAAATATTTGAGGTGCTTAAGTGTACTCCGAGGTATAGTTAAGGGGCCAAAATGTACCTTATCCCATAAAAAATAATTCATCACTTGTCTAAACCGTTAAAACCCCACCTGCAACTCCCCTCACGTAAACACACGCCTGCAACACACCAAAAGCTTCCATTCGCTGCCCTTTTTTATGTACGGTACACAGAATATAACAGAAGAGAAGAAGCTACATACAGCTACTGCTTGCTACTGCCCACCTTCTGATTCTTAGTGATCATGTTCGTGTACATGTCAACTTCAACTTCTTCTTCTTCTAGATTACTCTTCCTCAGTTCTCGTCATTTAGCTTCCAAAATCTCTCCATTTTCACGTCCTCTCTCTACACTCTCTTCTTCTCCCACCTCGTCTCCTCTCTACTCCTCTCGGTCGTTCTCTAATCATCACAACTCTCGTTTCTTCACCTTCTCTTCAGCAAAGTTACGTTCTTTCCCTTGCTCTGTTTCTGCTCTACGGTGGAGCCGTGGTGGTGATGATTGGCGTTCACCGATGATGAGTCTCTGCGCTCAATCTCCAACCGCTCCTCCTCCTGTCATCATCCACCGAAAACATTCTACTATGGGTATATAATATGATATAATATGTTCTGTTCTGTTCTGTTCGGTTTGTTTTGTTTTGTAGTTGAAAAATACATTGATTTCAATTGGTTTGTTCTATTTTTTTTTTTTTTTTGATAAATCTTTGCAGCATCTGAGCATCCCTTCAAGGCGATATTGACCAACCTCCCAAAACCTGGTGGTGGAGAGTTCGGAAAATTTTATAGCTTGCCTGCTCTCAATGATCCAAGAATTGGTACGCACACCCACTTAACTTGAGTCTGGAAAGTACTGCACCTAAGTATTTGAGTGGTGAATCTTATTTTTTTACTTTGTGCAGATAGATTGCCATATTCGATAAGGATACTCTTGGAATCTGCATTACGTAATTGTGATAACTTTCAAGTTACAAAGGAAGATGTTGAGAAAATTATTGACTGGGAAACTACATCTCCCAAGCAAGTTGAAATCCCCTTCAAGCCTGCTCGTGTTATTCTACAGGTTTTATCTATGGGCTAAAGTCATTTTACCCCATAAAAATAACCAGTATTCTGCATTTCAAAGCCTTCATTCATTTTGTTGAGCAGGATTTTACTGGAGTACCGGCAGTGGTCGACCTTGCTTGTATGCGTGATGCTATGACAAAACTTGGCAGTGATCCTAAAAGAATCAACCCGGTGGTGTGTGTTTATTATCATCTTATATGCTTATACATTACTAATTGGGAACACTTCATAGTACTCTTGCTATGGTTGTCTTTTACATTATAGCTTATTTTGGTGTTGTTTGTAGTTCTGATTAGTGTTATGATATTTGCTATCCAGGTTCCCGTAGACCTTGTTGTTGATCATTCAGTTCAGGTAGATGTAGCAAGATCTGAAAATGCATTGCAAGCAAACATGGAACTAGAATTTCATAGGAACAAAGAGAGATTTGCTTTCCTCAATTGGGGTGCTTCTGCTTTCCAGAACATGCTTGTTGTTCCTCCTGGATCCGGAATCGTTCACCAGGTGAGTGGGCGGGCATTTGTGTTGCATATAGGGTTTTGTCAAGGTTTCTAAATGCTCAGTTTCAAGGTAAGTTGTGAATTTAATACCAAAAACTAGTTCAAAACATTTATTTGCATATTTCGCCATATCTATGCTTCTCCTTCTTCAGAGTTCCACATTTCATTGTGACTTTGAAGTAAGACTTCCATGCTTTAATCATGTTGGTCTTTCAGCATTGAGTTTAAACGAACTTTTTTTTTTGGATTACTTAGTAATTGATCTGGCATTGAGCTTGTTTTTCATCAATTCAAAAGGTCAACTTGGAGTATCTTGGCCGGGTTGTGTTTAACAGTGATGGCATCCTTTACCCTGATAGTCTGGTTGGCACTGACTCGCACACTACTATGATTGACGGGCTAGGAGTTGCTGGCTGGGGTGTTGGAGGAATTGAAGCAGAAGCAACAATGCTTGGTCAGGTAAAGCCTCTTTGCTTACAAGATATCTAAGTTTGCAAGTGCCTGCTTCCTCTATATTCTGGCTCAAATCTGAACATATATGTGTCTTTTAAGGTAGTGCGTGCCATTGTTTTGCTGAAATTCTTCATTATGAACCCTGCATCACGTCATTAGAATTCTAGCAGAGATATTCGGCTTGAACTCAGTTTCACATACAATTTTGGCTGGAGTAGGTTTATGCAATGCTCACCTAGATTTGTCTTGTGCATAAATATTGTATTTTCTCTGAAAGAACAGAACTTGATGACAACAAAACTTTCTGTCCTTTAGCTTTAGACCTCAGGAGAAATTCTTTTGTCAAGAAATTTCGATTAACATACTTACATTCTCATGCTTTGATTAAAGCTTGTTCAACTTCGGCAACTATTCCTATTCTTACAATAAGCATGCTTTGTCATCTAAGCATTTGATTTCGTCTCTTCTTCTAATGGGTTGCTAAATTGCACAGCCCATGAGCATGGTGTTGCCCGGTGTTGTTGGATTCAAATTGTCCGGAAAATTGCATGATGGTGTCACAGCCACTGACTTGGTTTTGACTGTAACCCAAATGTTGAGAAAACATGTCGTTGTTGGCAAGTTCGTTGAGTTTTATGGTGAGCCTAATGAGTATCGACATTTTCTTCAAGTGAAATCTCAGTCTATTTGCGGTGATTGATAACTTGTGTGTATATGTATAGGTGATGGTATGGCTGAATTATCATTGGCTGATAGGGCCACAATTGCGAATATGTCTCCTGAATATGGAGCGACCATGGGTTTCTTTCCTGTGGATCATGCAACCTTGAAGTATCTTAAATTAACTGGAAGAACTGATGAGACTGTGAGCCTCGCCACCTCCTTCTCTTTTTTCCTGGCTTTGTTATTTTTGCTTCCTATTGGTGGTTGCTGAAGTTTGTTGATTGAGGTCTGACCAACAACAATTCTTCACATTAGGTGGCAACGGTTGAAGCATACTTGCGTGCAAACAACATGTTTGCCGACTACAATGAGGTAAGTCTTTTTTTCTGACTTTGTTTCACTCATAAAGGAGTTAATTTAAGGTAGAGATAAATTTAACCGTGCTTTTGAAGCAGCCTCAACAAGAGAAAGTGTATACGTCTTACTTGGAATTGGACCTAGCTGATGTTGAACCTTGTGTTTCAGGACCAAAAAGGTACATTTTACGTTTCAATAACTCTTATATTTATTCATTTGGACTTCTGATACCCAGTAGTCTGTCATTTATGCTAATAACAGGCCTCATGATCGTGTTCCTTTGAAAGATATGAAAGCTGACTGGCATGCGTGCCTCAATAACCGACCTGGATTCAAGGTACGATGCGAACAATCCAGTAACATTTTTATTGCTTATGAAGTTGTGCATTTGCTTTCGAATAGTTTCCTACCATTTTTGACGAAATAAGCTTGCAATTTCTATGTTATGGGTCCCATACGTGACATTAGATAAATTGGCCATTGCATTTGTTTTATGTTGGGCTTTGGTGTGCCTAAAGAAGAACAAGATAAGGTGGCAAAATTCTCATTCCATGGACAACCTGCTGAACTTAAACATGGAAGTGTTGTGATTGCAGCCATTACAAGCTGTACAAACACATCAAACCCTAGCGTTACGCTTGGAGCTGGTCTTGTTGCAAAAAAAGCTTGTGAACTTGGTTTGCAAGTTAGCTTCTACTTGGAGAATTATTATTTTTACTTAGTAGTTTTGTAGACTATTCTGTTCTTGAACTACAGGAATTTAACATTTGAAATTGCTATGGTTTAACAGGTAAACCCATGGATCAAAACTAGTCTTGCTCCAGGTTCTGGAGTAGTTACAAAATATTTGCTTCAAAGGTGCGCCACAAATTTGCTTTGGTATTCTTACTTCAGCTGTTTCCACCAATGTATGATACATGAAGTCTAGTGGTCATCTCTGCAGTGGCCTGCAACAATACTTGAATCAGCAGGGTTTTCATATTGTTGGTTATGGTTGCACAACTTGTATTGGAAATTCTGGAGAACTTTATCAGTCTGTTGCTTCTGCAATTTCAGATAATGGTATGACTATTGCTTGTTTTGCTGATTTTATTCTCCAGTTACTTAAATTGTGTTTGGATTTGATACCAGAAAATTTGCCTTTCCATCTGCCGCTTCTGAATCTGTCAGTTTCAGAATTTAGATTAAAATTTATCCTCCTCTTTTCATGCAGAGTTTGGTCTTACAAGCTTTGTGTTATTTTTTTAGGTCCTTTTTGTTCTTTTTGGCCTTTTTTACTTTGAATTTTGTAATTCTTCTTGCAACTTCTGGTTCTTATAATATATTTGTTGAATTTTAGTTTCGTTTTGTTGGATTTGTAAATTAGATAGCTTCAGCGTTCTTCCATATCTTTCTTTTCCCTATGCTCTTGTACTTTTTGAACTCAAATTACTCATTTTCCATTAATAAAATCATGGTTCAAATTTATTGTTTATCATCCAAAAAAAAAAAAAAAACTTATGTGCTTCTTGGTTACTTCTGCAGTCATTGTTGTGTTTATCATCCAAAAAAAAACTTAGGTGCTTCTTGGTTACTTCTGCAGACATTGTTGCTGCAGCTGTGCTTTCAGGAAATCGCAACTTTGAAGGCCGTGTTCATCCATTGACAAGAGCCAACTATCTTGCTTCACCACCGCTAGTTGTTGTCTATGCACTGGCCGGAACGGTTTGTGCATAGTTTCTAGTGTTTACTTTCTCATCTTTTACCGTCCTTTTGACTGGATGCTCTTTTAATTGTCTACATTTTGAGGTCTTGCTTCATTTTTCCGGTTATCTTTTAGCTAACAGCTAAAAGTTGGTTGGAAGAATTTATGAGTTTTATGCAGCATGAAGCTAGTTAACCACGTGTGAAAAATTTCAGGCTCCAACTTCATGCAAAATTTTTTTTCTGCCATATATCCTTTTATAGACCTATTCTGTGAACAATAAGTTAAAGCTTTCGAGGGGTTCATCCTTTTTTATTTCTTTTTTCAATTCCAGGTTAACGTTGACTTCGAGAAGGAGCCAATTGGAACATTGAAGGATGGAAAGAATGTATACTTCAAAAATATTTGGCCTACTAATGATGAAGTAGCAGAGGTTAATGCTTTGATCCTAAAATGGAAAACTAAATGATTCTGTTAAAAATCAAGATTTGCTAGACTGCACCCAATATAGTCTTGGTGCTGTTACAGGTTGTACAATCTAGTGTTCTGCCATCAATGTTCAAATCACTTATGAGGCTATCACAAAAGGCAATCCATTGTGGAATTCACTCTCGGTACCTTCTTCGACACTCTACCCGTGGGATCCAAATTCAACCTACATCCATGAGCCGCCTTATTTCAAGAACATGACCATGGAACCACCAGGTCCTCGTGGAGTGAAGGATGCTTACTGCTTGGCCATATTTGGAGACAGCATAACCACAGATCATATCTCCCCAGCAGGAAGTATCCATAAAGACGGCCCTGCTGCTAAATATTTACTTGAGCGTGGGGTGCAACCCAAGGATTTCAATTCTTATGGCAGCCGCCGGGGCAATGATGAAGTAATGACAAGAGGCATTTTTGCGAACATTCGCCTTGTCAACAAACTCTTAAATGGAGAAGTGGGCCCAAAGACCATCCACATTCCCACAGGAGAGAAGCTTTATGTGTTTGATGCAGCGATGGTGACTATTTGAACAAATAATGTCAATGTCGCATGCCTAAAAAAAGGTTGTTCCTTTCTTCTGAATGAATAATGAATACCATTGCGTTTGCAGAGATACAAGGAAGCTGGGCAGGACACCATTGTCCTAGCAGGAGCAGAGTATGGGAGTGGCAGCTCTCGAGATTGGGCTGCCAAGGGTCCAATGCTACTGGTAAGTAATTCTATATTTGATGTTTCTGTCTGCCGCGTGCTTATATAATGTTGCTTCCCGTTGTAATCATAAGCAACTCGTTATCTTCTTAGGGAGTGAAAGCAGTGATTGCCAAGAGCTTTGAGAGGATTCACCGTGGTAATCTAGTTGGAATGGGCATCATTCCTCTATGTTTCAAGCCTGGAGAAGATGCACACACATTAGGATTGACGGGCCATGAGCGCTACACCATAGACCTTCCAGACAAGATCACTGATATAAGGCCCGGGCAAGATGTTATTGTCACAACTGACACTGGCAAATCTTTCACCTGTAGAGTACGCTTTGACACGGAGGTATTCCATTGTCACATTCATTTCAACAGCTTCTATAGGTCCATGGAACATTACATACTTAGTTATTGTGGTTCGGTGAAATTTGTTATTTGTGCAGGTTGAGTTGGCATATTTTGGTCATGGTGGCATCCTCCAATATGTCGTCAGGAACCTGGTTAAAGAGGAACAAAACTCTACTTGAAAATATTGTTTTGAGGCATCTCTCTCTTCTCTTGGGGGCTAGTGCAGTTTGCTGCAGTCGATGCCATTTTAGGTTCCAATTTTGAATAGGATGAAATGTGCTTTCCTTCTATTTACTGCTGGCCTTGCGATGTTGTGAGCTTTCTCCAATCAAAGTTGCTATCTGTGCATCGCCTGTGTTGTGAACTTCTCCAGTGGAGTTATAGTATATGTTTGTTTTCTCGTGATGTTATATTTTGAAAGCCAGAAATGCGTTTGATTTTAACATCATTTTCCATCGGGTCAAAAAACACAGAGAGACGCAGAACCCCTTTGCAAGAAGCTCATTATGTAGAAATTAATTCACTTATCACTAGTACAGCCATGAACAAACTTTACAAGTTTTATGGTTTTACTAGCTGTTCCTGTTTACATAATTAACAATTCTGAAGTGCCAGAGACATAGTTTTAAAGACCAACATGTCTGTGCTCTTGTTATTTCTAAGACATCACACGTGCAAAACTCAATGTATGTGCCTATGTCATTCACTAAAAAGGAAGCAAAAATGAAAATTTTCCATATTAAGGTCAGGGTGTCCAACTTCACCTTTGATCCACCAGAACACCATGGTCAGGGTCTCAGAGCTCGTTCTATCCTCAATCAATTAATTCCGTTTCAATGGAGTTCAACCCTACAGAAGCAACTCGAGAATAAAC
>CATIWM010615407.1:0-15009 GCA_949671775.1 Mallotus repandus | reverse complement strand
CAATTAAAGGCCAAGTTCCTACAAATTTTCACGCTGATCATCCGATTCCTGATGACTGGGAGTTTTCTGAAGACTTTTCGGATGAAGATGTTTTCTTTATAGAGCTTCTAAGTCCTTGGAGAATGTTCTTTGATGGAGTAGTTAGACGTAGTGGTGCAGGTGCTGGGGTAATTTTTATTAGCCTAGAAGGAGATCTCTTACCTTTTGCATTCAATTTAAAAGAACTTTTCTCAAATAATACGGCAGAGTATCAAGCCTTGATTCTAGGATTAGATATGGCAATCAATATGCAAATTTTAAATCTTAAAATTTTTAGAAATTCAAAATTAATCATTAATCAACTTCTCATGCTCTATGAAGTAAAGAAAATTGAGTTAATGCCTTATTTCAAGTATTCCTTAAAGCTACTAACTTAATTTGATACTTTCTCAATTGAGTATATCTCACAGAAAGATAACTGACAAGCAGATGCTTTAGCTAATTTGGCATCAGCACTAGCTGTATTAGATGAGGGGATCTAAGTTCCAATTTGCCAAAGAATGGTTATTTCATCGTCAATTGAAATTGACGATGAAGATGAAGTAAATGTTGTTTTTGTTTATGAAATTGACCAGGATGATTAATATCAACCACTCATTGATTATCTAGAATATGGAAAGTTGTAAACGATGTGCGCCATAAAACTGAGGTTAAACGTCGGGCTCTTAGATTTATATACTATAAGGGAACCCTTTATAAACATTCCTTTGATGGTATTCTCCTGCGTTGTTTAGGAGAAGAAGAAGCTGCTAAGGCATTATAGGAGGCACATTCTGGGATATGTGGAGCTCATTAATCTGGTCCAAAACTTCACTTTCAAATCAAGAGGATAGGATACTATTGGCCCATAATGGTTAAAGACTATATGGACTATACCAGAAGATGTCAAGAGTGTCAGTTTCATGCAAATATGATACGCCAGCCACCAGAACCACTTCATCCTACAGTTGCATCTTGGCCTTTCGATGCTTTGGGACTTGATGTTGTAGGGCCTTTGCCAAATAGCTCATGTGGTCATCTTTATATTCTAGCTGCGACAGATTACTTCTCTAAATGGGCTGAAGCTATAGCATACAAATAAGTCAAGAAGGAAATTGTTGTGAACTTCATTCGAGCAAACATTATTTATCGTTATGGTGTTCCTCGTTACATCATAACTGATAATGGCAAAGAGTTCTATAACAAGGCAATGAACAGGTTATGTGAACATTTTAGCTTCAAGCAACATTATTCTTTAATGTATAATGCACCTGCAAATGGGTTAGCTGAAGCATTTAATAAAACCTTATGCAATCTTCTTAAAAAGATTGTAATTCGTTCAAAAAGGGATTAGCATGAAAAAATGGGAGAAGCATTATGGGCTTATCGAACTATATATCGAACACCAATACATGCAACTTTATATTTGCTTGTTTATGGTGTGGAAGCTGTTTTTCCATTAGAACAACAAGTTCCCTCTTTAAGAATTACAATTCAAGAAGGACTTTTAAATGAACAGAATGCCAGCCTACGCCTTCAAGAATTAGAGGCATTGGATGAAAAACGACTTGAAGCTTAACATCGTTTAGAATGTTATCAGGCTAGACTATCAAGAGCATTCAACAAGAAAGTGAGGCCACTATCTTTTCAAGTTGGAGATCTCGTTCTTGCAGAAAGAAGGTCAATTATTGTGTCTCGCCACATAGGCAATAAATTTCTTTCAAATTGGGATGGACCATATGTTGTGTAAGAAGTATACTCAAATGGAGCATACAAGATAGTAGATAAAGATGGAGTACGTGTTGGGCCTATCAATGGCAAATTTCTAAAAAGATACTACACTTAAAGCTCAATGTAGCTCCTGGCCCGCATGTGCTAAAACTGTGAATGGCAAAAAAAAAAAAAGAGGCTCGCTAAGTTGAAAACCTTTCATAAGGCAGCTTAGGCAAAAGTTAGAGCACAAAAAAAAAGCTCGCTAAGTTGAAAACCTTTCATAAGGCGACTTAGGAAAAATTTAGAGCACAAAAAAAAAGTTTGCTAAGTTGAAAACCCATCACAAGGCAACTTAGGCGAAAGTTAGAGCAAATAAAAAAATTGAACTACGTTATGACTTGATCCTTCTTAAGAAGGTATGTAGGCAACTTAGTATTTTGCTAAGTTCAGTTATACAAAAAAAAAAAAAATACTTTTCATAAACAAATTATGTGAAGAAATGCTATCATATAATTAATGTGAATAAGTATGAAACAAAATAAGTTTGAAGGGACAATTTCATCAAAAGAGGGAAAAGATAAAAAAAAAGGGTTTAAAAAAAATCTAAGGCCTCCACTCAAAGTCTTTCAAATGATCACGTTCCCTTTCAAGCAACTCTAAGTTCTTGTAAAGAGCGTTCCTTTACTGGTTCACGAACAAGGGCATTCGCCATTTTAGATATTTCATCACTCATTTTAGAAATATCTCCTTATCTATCAAACAGTTCTTTTTCAGCAATCTGGATGATACTTTGAGTTCCTTCTTTTTGGAAATCAATTTCTGGAGCTCTTCATTGACTTGGATTAATTCATGTTCAATGGACTGATGTTTGCGTAAAGCTGCATTCTCCAAAACTTTCATTTCATCACACTTCTCTTTGAGTTTTCCAAGTGTTACAAGATGTTGGACCCTCGGTGGCTTCGAACATAATTTGGAGTTCAGTTCCTCAAAATTTCTGATCTTATTAAGGTATTATTCAAATCGTCACTTTGGATAAAAGATATTAACTTTCTCAACATATTGTATCTCATTAAAGACTTTGAATATTTTATCAGCAAAAGAAGAAACATCTAAGAAAGTTGCATTAGTAATTTTGCTTTGCAAATCTTTTCATGCATAAGGAGCAAGTTCACAACGATGTTTGAAAAGAAAATCTTCCCCATGAAATTGAGAAAGAGTGGAAGGAGCAGCACTAGTTTCTCTACTCTTGGTGTTGGCAAATTTTCTTCTGGAACATTATTAATTTCAATTGGTAATTGATTTGCAGTCTCCATTCTATCAATAATCTTGTCAAATGCAGAAGTACAGTTTATAGAAAATGTACTTTGTTCAAGAATGTTGTTTTCATCTCCATTAACCTAAAAAAAAGTAAAAAAATATTAAAATGGAGATAAGAAAATAAAAAAAATAAAGATAAAATATTGAGGGGAAAACTTACATCAAAAGGAATGCCTTGAAAGTAGGAAGAGTTGTGAAGATCATCAAGGTGTGTTAAGTCAGTTAAACAAATAGGTTCATTTTCTTGGATTTTAGTTCTTTTCAAACCATGATCAGAACTACTTTCAAGATTGCTTGCTTCTTCATTAAGGATATGTTGAATATTTTCTTCTCTAAGGCACTTTTCTGCTGAAGAAATAGATGCATTCTTAGGATTAGATTCACCACTTCCTTCTTAGTTTAAGAGCTTCCTTTTCTTCTTCAACATGGTGGGAGATGATTCTTTTTCAACTTTAACTATTGGTTTTGTTGGTTGAACATGAGGAATATGCTTTGAAATTCTACTTGATTTAAATAGATCAGGTGGTGGATTAAAAGGATTGCGTTTAGAAGAATGAAAAGCTTGAGACCATTCCTCAGATCACCACTCGATGTAGCTTTTAGTGGCATGAAAGAAATCCCTAGGAACTCTGTGTGGCACTATGACTTTAGATTGACTCCCAACTTTTGTAAGAGAATTCCAAAATTGAAGGACTTTCTTTAAAGATGGTGTGTCAATTGCATCCTCAAAGGATTTAGGAACGTCTTGACAAAATCCAAATTGCCTGTTGAATCTATGAGGACTGTATGGTTGAATATAGAATACATCTTTAAAATGAGAAGTTAAGTATCCTGATCGAAGGTTAATCAAATACTCTGCCCAAATGGAAGAATTTTCACAAAGAGAATTATTGTCAACTACTAATTTTTCTTGTTGTGGAAAATTTTGATACTTTATGTAAAATTCTCATTCTTTAAAAAGCTTACACACTTCAGGATTCTTGTAGAATTGAGCCATCCTCAGTCCACCATATGAAGACATGTTTTTCTCTTTTCTTCTTCTTTTAGAGAAAAATGTGTGTCATACTTATCAGCCAACCAACAATACACATAATGCACTGGAAAGGAAATCTTGTCATCCTTCAGGTTAATTGAAGTGGATATTTGATGTAGTCCATGGTAAATGCTCGCCAAGACAGGAACTGCTAAGCAAAAAACATCTCATGTAGCCATCATGCTAGCAACTTTAAAAGTGCTGGGACGAATAAGATTGGAAGATTGATAAGGAAGAACAAATTTGCAAAGCCAACATGAAAGGAATGCTGGTAAGTAAATCTCTTCTTGTAAGATCCTTCACTCTAAGCAAATCAAAAGGTCTTTGCCAATTTTTGTCACGTGCCAATGATTTGTCAATGACTCCAGAGGGGCAAAATGTCTTCTTTGGTGCAGAAGTTCTCTTTGAATAATTATGATCTTTTTCTAGAGGTTTTGAATACCTTGTTGGGCCTTGAAACCAAAAGTTGCTCCAATCATCAACGGTCAACATAGAATGGTTTTCAACTTTGTGCGAAAGTTTATGATATACATGAAATAAGTATCTACAGCTGCGAGGAAGAAAAACACCATTCTTATCATGACCCAAAAGCGCTCTAGCAAAAGGAATTACTTCATCATAGAACAAACCAACGATTGGAAGACCTCCAAGCAAATTTAAGTCCCATAAGGAAATTGATTCTTCTCCATTAGAAAGATAAAGATTATTTGTGGAAGGACTCCAATGTTCATAAAAATACCACATGACATCATTTGATTTGTCATAAATGAAGAGAGAAGTGAAGACAACATCATAAATTCGAGCTTTCACGAGTGTTAATTTGTTGGTCTTAAGAACATCTTCTAGACACTTCCAATAACACTTTGAAAAAGTGAATTCACCATTAATTGCAAAGGTTGAAGGCCATGTGAACTCTTTGTTTTGAATGTGTTGCCCTAGTAAAGGTGAAGTCTTAGTACACCTTTATGATGAATGGAAGGGAGACAGCAACAGTAGACATTGAGAATTGATGAGTTCCTTAGCAGATGGATTGATGAAGTCGCGAGAAACTTTCAAGGACCAATTCGAAAGGAATGGAATATCATCATAATAAGGCCATGGTGAAGCAAAAGAATCGATAGTAGCTGTTTGAATATGTAAAACACTGGTTGAGCGGACACCATCTTTCGAATCTTCAGTAATCATGATGCTTTGATGATCATTAATGTCTTTGCAATCTTCAAAACGAACCATTGGCGGTAAAGTCTTCGACTTGATGGCAAAGTTGAATAGTTTATAGTTAAAAATATAAAGATTTTTAACAACTATTCAAGTTGAAGGTAAAATCTTCACGTTGGTGGTGTAAAGAGCTTCGAGTTGATGGCAATGTTGAATAGTCTATAGTTAAAAATATAAAGATTTTTAACGACTCTTCCAGTTGAAGGAAAAATCTTCAAGTTGGTGGTGCAAAGAGCTTCGAGTTGATGATAATGTTGAATATTCTATAGTTAAAAATATAAAGATTTTTAACAACTATTCAAGTTAAAAGAAAATCTTCAAGTTGATGATGCAAAGAGCTTTGACTTGATGGTAAAATTGAATAGTTTATAGTTAAAAATATAAAAAAATTTATCGACTATTCAAGTTGAAGGCAAAATCTTTAAGTTGATGGCTTAAAGAAAGTAAAGTGTTGACTAGACTTGATCAATAAATTCAAGATGAAAAAAATATGTATAAAAAAGAAAGAAGAGAGAAGATAAAAAAAATCAGTCAATGAAGTTGGAAAAAAAAATTAAAAAAAAATCAATGGATTTGAAAAAAAAGAATTTGAAACAAAAGAAAAGAATTCAATGAAATAAAGAAAGAAGCAAATTGGTTCAAATAGAAATATAGCCTGTGAACACGAGCCAAGCAAAAGTAAAAAGAAAAAAAGTCTTCAGCAAAAAGGCCATGGTCATGCTTTTGAAGTTCTTAAATTTGTCATGTAAATTTATGTTTCTTGATTTTCGCGTGTACATGATGGGAGCAGAATACCTCGAAAAAGAAAAGCCATACTCATGCAATGAAGAATTGTTGGAGGCACACCGAATCTGACAAAATATTAAAGAGGATAGTCTTAAAGCAATGTTTTTGCCAGATTGCCAATGACGATGAGGAATTGTTATGAACTAAATTTCGGTTGTCTTATATAGAGATTAAATTCTCTAAATTCAAGTTATAATAGGATTAAAATTTTTAAAACTCTATTATAATTTAATTTTGCTCAAGTTCAAATTATGTTAGGTTTAAAAAATTTCAGTCCTAATTAAACTTGAGTTAAATATTTAAATTCAAATTATATTGGAATTAAAAAACTAAATTCTATTATGATTAAAATTTTTTTTAAGTTCAAAATATTTTGGGATTACAATTTCTTAATCCTAATTAGATTTGAATTAAAAGTTCAAGTACAAATTATATTAGGATACAAAGTTTTTTTAAAATTACAATATTATTTGGATTAAAATTTTTCAAATTTTTAAATGCCAATGAATTTTATTTTCAAGTGTTAAATATTTTCTTAGGTATAAAATAAAAATGTTACAATGTTCTATAAAATTTTCGAGACATGTCCACTTTAATAAATTTTGTGAACAAATCTCGAGGGGGCATTTGTAAATATGTAAATTTTTAAAAGTTATTTCTAGACCAATAAAATATTTTTAGTCTGATAAATTATAAAGATTTTAGACCAGTCAAATATTTTGGTTTATTATCTTAATTAAATTATTTTAATGGCCAGTTAAATTATTTCAAAAATGCCATTAAGATAATAATAAATAAATGATAATTATAAAATTATTTATTTAAATAATGATGCAGATGAGCCAATCAAATTACATCACGGGTGGTTAAAATTAATCCCACCACTAGAGTTATGAAATTTTATAACAATTGCAATACCTCTACAAATGCCTATAAATAGAGGTGACTCCCAAGCTCTCACGATATCAAGACTCAGGAATTCAAGCCTTAAAGCTCTGCCATATTCAAGTTTCAAGACTCAAGAAATCAAGTTTTGAAGCTCTACCAAATTCAAGACTCAAGAAATCAAGTTTTAAAGCTCTACCAAATTCAAGACTTAAAGCTTTCTAATATCATCAAAGGCGTTTTTCAAGTTCCATAAGATCATCAAAGGTGTTCTTTTCCAAATTCATATTTGATTCAAGATCAAGCCACAACAAACCCTTGATTCAAGTTATTTCAAAGCATTGCGAGATCCGAATTAGAGGATTTTAATTCTTTGTAATAAGAATTTTTTATAGAGATTGTACTCCACTTTTCAAGATCAATAAAGTTTTTAATTTGATTCTTAATTTTCTTGTTTGATTTTTCATATTTGAATTTTGCGTCTACAGTGCTAAGTAAATTTTATTTTTAATTTTAATTTTTTAATTTTATAAAATTACTTATTACTAAACCGATTTTTAAAATTTCTAAGTGGTTGTTTGATTCATATTTCGAAATTGGAATAAAAATGAAATATAAAATTTTAACAAAGTATTTGGCAGAATCAAAATCAAAATTATATAGAAATGTATTAGATAATTATTTTTATTAATTTATATATTTTATTTTATTGATTCAAAAAATATATTTTATTTTATAAATTTTAATATTATATGACAATGTCTAGAATTTTTGAGCAATTTATAATTAGTTTGACTTAATTTTTATGGGAATGAGAAATCATTCCTTACCACATAAAGGGAATAAGTGATTCCGAGAATCTATTCTTTTTCTTATACAAAATTTTAATCACTAAACACTATAAATCGGAATCACCGATTCCAATTTCAATTTCTATTTTTATTTTTCATAAAACAAATGATTCCTAAATGAATTTCTTTTATAAAATATTCATTTAAAATAAATATACTTTATTAATAACAATTCATTTTTGAAAGAGTTTTATTTGGAAATGAAATGAATTTTTTAACAGAATTAAACCAAATAAGGGATAAATTGATTTAAATATCTGAATATGAATGGACAAAATTGCCGTGGAAGAAATGAAAGATTGAAATAAACAAATAGTTCCTAAAAATAATATATAGTCATTGATCGATCCATTATTTTCACCTTTTTTTTGGTTGCTTATGACACAAACGTGGAGGATGCTTGTACACTAGGGTTCCTTGAGATTGCAATAAAAAAAAATAATTTCTAGCTTGCATGCACAACTTTGATACAAGGGGACCACTTCACATTGAAGAAGGTAGGACCAAAATTCAAGCAGAAGCAGCAGCAGCAAGCGAGAGCAAAATGAATAATCAGGGCACAATAATAGTGCTATACAGCTTCAAGTGGCTATGGACTAGGCCACGAAATTTATATACATATCATCTCTTCAAATAAAAAGGACCAGAACACACCTCTAAATACCGATCATTAGTTAGTGCTTTTATTTGCTCTTATCTGAATGAAGATGAGGTGAATCTATCGTTTGGATTTCTTGTGCTTTTTTGGCCCTTCACTTAGATATCAACTGGATAAACAGTCACTCTCTTGACATTGTTATGTTACCTTACAAATTGTCCAAAAAAAAAAAATAATTAAAATCATCCTAGCTATAAAATTTAATCACCCTTTTTTTTGCTTGCTAGCTTATTGTTTCTTGTCTTTTATTTCTATTTCTTTTTCTAGTATATAACACCCTTTTTTTCCTCGTCATTTGCATCTTTGGGTCTTCTTTTGTCTTGTCCATTTCTGTATTCATTTTTTTCTTAAAAATTTCTATTATAAAACATGTATCATGACCACCACCACCACCACCACCATCTTCTTCCTTGTTTGCATTGCCACCCACATAGCTACATTAGAATGGTAACTAATTAAGTTCATGATCTCCTTATATACGTACCCTTTTATGTATATATTAACTGATAATCGATAACAAGCGTTACTGATCATTAGTTGCTTCTGGTGTTTGCATGGACATTATATATATATATGAAACAGGTTCAGCATCTCATAGAGAGATGCCTACTTTTTCACATGACCAGAGACCAATGCATTGAGGCGTTAGCAGAGCATGCCAGCGTTCGGCCTCTTGTTACACTTACTGGTAAGTGTTCGTAACCTTTATATGTCTCTTCGAGGCTATAAGGACGCTAAATTTACACCCTCTGTACAAAGTCAGCGTCCAATGCAGTTGTATATATACATACATTATATATGTTTGCTGTGGTTGCAGTGTGGAGAGAACTACAAAAAGAAAATAGGGACTTCTTTGAAGCATATTTTCGTTATGTTCCTTCCAGGCCTTCCCCAGGTAAGGTCCTAAACTTCTTACACATCTCATATTTATGTCAGCGCATTTGTACAACATTTGCTCATGCGTGGAAATTAAGAAACAAGAACCGGTCTAGAAGAACAATGAGCAAGCTAGTTTTTTCTTTTGGCTCTTATGACACTAAAGAGTTGTCTCCAAACTGTGAGCTTATGAGTTTGTTTTTCCTGATAGGTTCGCTCAAAGGATACCCAGATTGGGAAGAAGAAAACAATGGAAATAAACGCGAAAAATAGCTGAACGTGAAGAAAGTCTATACAGACAGCTGAAGCTTTTAATGTCTAGGTCACAGTAATCTAATCACACAAGTGATTGAATAAGACCTTCATGATCAGTTTGCTTTTACTGTATGGGGTTAGCTAGGTAGCTTAATTAATAATTTATACAGTACATATATATGTTTCTTTACTAAGCATCTCCCTGGCTGCCTATGAATGGATCCCATGTTGCATGATTATAAAAACATGTTTATATATTGGTGATTATATGTCCTTTTCATATGGTTGCAATTTTTTATTTCTTTATGGATATCTATTGTCCACCTTAAGAATCAACCAATGTTCAAAGATGAATCAGCATGTGATTTATTTCCAGATAGATGAATCTCTCATCTTTTGGACTATAGTGTTGCATTAGCTATAGGGGACCATTCATTTGCTGTTAGAAATTTTCATGCACCAATTTGAATGTGTTTTGTCCCCAGCACAAGATGTTGATCCCACTCTTGAAAATCTTACAAAATTAACTCAAAATCAATAGAAATGAAAAGTTGCACTGGAGACAGAATGCAATATATATCATATATATTATTTATCAAGTACCTTGAAAGTTTCTTATATCTACTGTCAGTCTTTCACAACTTGCAGTGCAGTCAAGACCTCATTCCCAAGAGCATCTATCTCTAAAACGCATATGATTCAGAACCCAACCCTTAGCCCTAAAAGTGGAACAGTTTTCTTCTTACAGAAGTTTATATATAAATTTATATAAGATTAATTTCTTCACTCGAATGGTGTTCTTGCCCATATGGAGTGCCTTGGAGCCTTTCTTTCATGGAAACTTTTGCCTTCAATGTTCACCTGAAACTTTTCAAAACAGAAAGCCATGCATCTACTTCAATGGCATATATTGCTACTGACGTAGTGTTAAGCAGGTCTTTACAGTGTGCACTTAAATACCCTTAAAAGGATATATTTCAGAAATTTCGAAATGCACTATAGTTTAACTACGGTAGAAAGTGACTAGCTAGCTTGGGAATTCATGAACTGAGACAAGTCCTGTGTGTTGTATCATCACACACTGTCCATTTTAATTGCTTTCAACATAACCAATCATTTCTACCCACTTCAGTACAAATCTTGAATCATTAAACATATTAGTGAGGGCTTTATCATCATCATCATCAACATCTCATGAACCACCGATTAGTTACCCTACCTTCTGAGCTCTACTTATTTATACTTAAAAAAGCATCATTATACTATATTATAATGCGTAATATTTTACCTCAGCTGCATCATGACTCCATGTTGCCTTCTCCTCTTCAGCTTGTCCACAATAATTCTCTCCATCTTCTTTATAATGAATCGGAGGGCAATTCGCCCACTAAAATACAGCATCAAACAAGCGCTGGATTAAGCTTAGATAAAATCAAGAAATACCGAATATATTTTTATTACATTTGGATTTATTTTAACAAGTTGTGATTTGAGAACTTACATTTTTTGCAGCTGTACTGAAGGCTTCTTTATGAGCCATGTTTGGATTTTCAGATTTGAGCCTTCTGATCTCTTCTCTGCCATAAACATGCACATAAGAATAACCCCAGAACATAATGAATCATTGCATGCAACTATATGATCTTGAGTTAGGATTTTCTTTACTTGATGAAGCGATTGTAAGCTGATGGTGCTCTTTGCCTTTTCTCTGGTGCTGTAAGGAGTTTGAACATATATAAATCAGTTTAAATAGTTAATAACCTCATATTGAATATATATAACAAAACCAAATTCAATGAGCTTAATTACGTTTATTAATGACACGGTTAACATGGTTCTTATCATCCTCTAGTTCATTATCAGAATAGGCAGCCATGGATGGAGATCTCTCTATGTTCAATGTTTTTTGCGCATCTGATTCTTCTAAATTGATCTCTTCTTTTTGCTGAAGATAGACAAAGAGAACACACAAGTGTTACTGATAAAAAAATCTGAAGCATCATTGCACTAACTTGTTCCATTAATAGAATCAGGTTTCAAGAAAACCCATGAACAAAAAAGAAAAGAAAAATATAGAACTTAATATGGACAAAGTAAAACGTGTAATACACCTGATCATGGCTGAGAGAAGCTAAAAGCTGCTGGAAAGGGACAAAAGATACTTTCATCATGTTGACAGAGAGAAGGCTGGTGCAGTGCCCACATCTCACAGTCACCACCATAGACAAGCTGCTGCATGGGACGCTTACCTATACTTTGACAAAGAAAATAATGCTTTCAAGTGTAAAATATAACAACAATAGTAAGAATTCGAAAAGTTTTCACGAGACAATACCAGTAACATGGTGTCACAAAAACCACATTGTACATAGCAAATCTGCTCTGGAAGGTCAAAGAGATGGTTCAATGTTGACATTATTGTGGGTCTTGTTTGCTTGTGTATAGGCAGAGGGAGAGAGAGTGAGGGAGAGTATTAAGGTTGTGGGTCATCTGATAGGAAGGAGGAGACCTATATAGGTGGTAAGATGATACCAATAATGAGCAAAATGTGTTATAGTTTTTTGTTTTAGGATGTTTTGTTTTGCCAAACTAGTAGAGTCTTCTATCATTATTGTTCATCAAGAAAAACAAGTACATTCATAACTCAGCTGCCCTAATAATTGCTCAAGTATTTCAGCATGTTTTAATGATTTTAGGGTTAACACACTTAATTTTTGTGTGTTTGTTATTTTTTATTTTCTTAAATTAATTGAACTCGATAATTCAAACATGTTAATATTAGAACTCTAAACATGAATTCAATACATATCTTTTTACTCATTTATGTATAAAACATTAAGCATGTAGTTAATTAATCTCTTCTCAAACTTCTTTTGGCAGTGGGGAGAGTAGGATCAATCTCGGGTGGAATCGCATGTCTATGGCACAATTGGCCATTAGACCAAACTACGCCGGCGTCTCTTGGATTTATAATTTCGTATAATGTTAACATAGGTGATTAAAGAAAAACAATTATAAACTTCAACATCTGAGGTTAATCAGCATGAAGGGCTCAAATTTCCATGGCAAAGGGAAAAATTGACAAGTTCCAATTTGTTTCATGTGTAGTTTTCTCTACCATTTAATCACCCATCTCTTTGAGTCATCTCTCATTCATGAGAGTGAAAGTGTAGTAAAGTTTTTACCATAATAAGAGGAAGGGTAAGTTCCAGAAGAGTGCATGGAGAAGGAAAGGAGGCATCTAAGGATTTTGTCTTTGCTGAGAGAGGGCAAATATAATTGACTATAAAAGAAGGCATCTCTCCCACTTTTTGTGCTTTCTTTGTTCATGCTATAACCCATCCCTGCCCTTTATTTACCACCACTTAAATGCCTAACATCTACTTTGTCAGGTCTCATTTCATGAGTCCTCTCGCCTTTCTTTCCTTCCATTTTGTTGCTCTTGTTGACTCAACCATGTGATTGCAATTTAAGTTTTAGCAGACCAATTCTGAAACCTTGCAAAATCAAATTTGCTAATGAACAATTAAGAAAATTATATGGATATATATAATTGAAAAAAAAACCTTCTGTAGATGATATGTTTAGAAGCTCAAATGACAACATGCTTGATGCAAGAGAGGGGCAGATACAAGCACAAATAGTGGAGGAATGCTCGAACAAGGAATAATTGAAGTATTATTGCACAGCTACCACTGGCAATCCTTGGCTCTGCTCTGGTCTACAGAGGGACCACAATCAAGAAGAAAATTATTGATGGACCGTTGGACAGTCAGGAGGCACCAAGTAAGGTTTCATTGTCAAGACAGAGTACGACCTACGTTAAATTTAACAAATGTCATGCTTTTTTTTTTTGGTCTTTCTTAGTAGACCGGAAAGATTTATGCAAAATTTTGACAATGAAATTATATATTTGATAGGAAATGCTCAAGTGAAATTTGGAAGATATTAGCATTTTAAAGCTAAAATATCCCAAAATTACAATTTGGATAATATTTGTTGTCGCTAACAGTGACAGGAATAGTAAATCACGGGCTCTGATAAATTCTCAAAATGTCCCTTTCTTCAACTGATAGTCCCCCTGCATTGGGTGACAAAAACATCTTTGAAAAAAAAAATTTGTCACATTACCACCTGCGACTATCGAGGGTAGCGGCGCGTATCTTTGTACTTACAATTTTTGGAAGAGAGGAGGACGCCTGAACGTGAACCCTCTCATATTTAAAGGATTCATACAAGAGGGGCGATAATAAACCCAGCCCAATTACAAATGGCAGTTCCAATAATACAATTTAAGATGACTATTTCATTAACAATTCAGAACAATCAGCATTTGTCTACTAGATGAAATTGCCTATTGTTTTACAAGGTGCATTGAGAAGTTGAATTGAGAGACATGAACAAGGAATTTGACTCAAGGTTCAAAATCTCTAATATATCTAAAAAGGACAATGATAGATGTCGATCGTAGTGACATACTCTTGTATATTTAAATAAAGGACAATGATAGATGTTACTAGTAGTAACATCCATAGATACTAAAAGATAAAAAAAAAAAAAATCGTTAAATTACATCCATAAACTCATATACAGGAGAATATACAAATGGAAAGAGAGGATGTAAATTTACCCCATCAACATTACCATTCAAGTACCTACTAGCAACATAAATCATTATATGCCTCTTGTATTGCAGGCTTCAAACAACTAAAAAGGATTGAAACAAGGTACTTCCATGGCAAAAATCAAACTATTATAGTTGTATTATTGATTGTCATTTGTCCATCTTGTGTAGCCTAACGGTCAAGACGTGTGATATATGAAGGTTGAAAGTGCAGGTTCAAATCCCCACTCCCCAATATTAATTGTCCTTTAAACTTAAAACCAAGTTAACTAAGCATACACACTAGTATGGGTGAGCACAGCTCGGTTCGATCCGATTCGGTGCTGGAGGGTTAAAAAATAATCAATTTTTTTTAAGGCAGTTGAGGTGCCGAACCGAGCTGAAATGAAGGAAAAGAAAAAAATTGTTCGCTGAACCGAATTGTTCGGTTTTAACTGTTTAGTCTCTCTGTTTGGGTTCAGTTGGGCATAAATATGGGCTTGGACAGAAAATAATGAAAAACAAAGAAAAATATACAAATTTTTACTAATTTGGGCAAAACCCAATATTTGTTACATAATTACAAAAACTAGGGCCAAGCCCAAATTGTGTGACTTAATTAAATAATTACAAAATATGTAAAGCCCATTAATGATCTAACATAATTTAATTACATGAGGCTATTTTCTATCTAACTTTGTATACAAAAGTTAAATTAGATACAAAAAATGCTTCCACACATGACTTCAAAAAATATTTTGAAGCCAAAATATAATGCTTCCACCAAAATGATATG
>CATIWM010615297.1:0-12721 GCA_949671775.1 Mallotus repandus | reverse complement strand
CTATAAGGTTGTAAGAGTGAGCCTTAAACTCTTGTGTAATCTTGTGAATAAGATTGTGGGTGATTGAAAATCCTAACTTGGGGATAAGTTAGGTGGAGACGTAGGATTGTTGTTGAATCCGAACTCCTTAAATCATTGTGTCCTTCATTTTTCCTTCCCAACGTTCTTTCTATTTTTGTTTAAATTTCAATTACTGTCGATTTGAATTCGATTCCCTTATTCACCCCCCTCTAAGGCATTTTTCAGTGAATTATGATCTATTTCAGCTAAACCAAATGTAAATGAGACTGACATATAAGTAAATACAAACAAAGGGAAATGAGCAATAAAGGTAAGTAGATAACATAATGTTCTATGGGATATAACACAAATAAATAAATAATTATAAATTTATTTGTTAAGTTGATTGGATAAGAGAAAATATATGTGTTCTAATTAATAGATGTTGAATTTTGATTATTGTGATATGTGGTTATTTTATTGATGGTTGATTGTTGTTAAGATAAGATAGTACATGCGAATGAGGTTTGCTGAATTCGGGTACCCTGTTCAGTGGAGAACAACAGACTTGTTTGAGCTGAATTTGGAGTTTTTTAACTCTAAATTTGCTGCCATTGGTTTATATAAAACATTTGAGATGTTATTTACAAAATTGATAGAAATAGAGAAAGCCTAATTTTGCTGTCTTGATGGCCAATTTGGACCGTACTCTTAGTTGCTTAATTTTGTTGACAGCTTGACCATGGTGGAATGTTTTGATGTTTCTCTTTCTATACATATCCAATTGATGTGAAATCAGTTGAAAATTAATTTAGACTTATAATTTTACTGATAGGAAGAAAATGGTTTTGAAATTCCTAATGTGGAATTTTTGGTGTATTTTTGAATTTACATTATTAAATATGCCATGTTGGAATATGGTATATTTTTGGTATATCTTGGGAATGTTATTGTTTCCTTATATATTATGTGGATGTTAATTGTTTAATGGAGGGATATGTGATGTATATTTAAATATAAGAAATGTGGTTCGATGAGTATAAGGAGAGAATGCTACTTGTGAATAAGGCTATGTTGTGTGCATTATGGAATCCCCTTTAAATGTCGTAACAAGGCTAAAGAAAATTTTTTGTATAAGATTATGGTGGGCTTTGTGCGTATAGGGATCCATGAATTATTGAAAAGAAGCAGTGATTTTATATATATAATTCACAAGTTCATTGTTGTCCAAAAGAAAATGCTATGTTACTATGACTATGTACATATTATAAATGCATAATTAAATAAATACATAGTTAAATATTGAATGGATTAATGATACTTGATAATATTATATGCTTAAGTGTGTTATTTTTTATAGAATATTATATTATTTATTTACTGAGTTTCAGGCTCATCCCTCTGTATTTTTTTTAAGATTAAAAGAATTATAGTCGGTCTTGAAGAAATAATTGCATGATTGCACTAGCATTGTGTCAGGTGGGTCAGCAGGAGGTCGTCTTCAGTTTTTCTTAAACATGACATGCCTAGAGAATTTTCATATATTGTAATAAGGGTAGCGTGTTGTGAATATATAACATAAGGGAAGATGTGGACCTTTGATGTTGTGAGCTTGTTGGTGTGTGATATGTGTTACTTGTATAAATTCTTCTACTACATATGTTGAATTGTGAGTTAAAAATTTGATATTAATAAATATGTCATAGGTTAGTCATATGCATACAATGTATGTTTGGCATCCTTAACAGATGTTACAGAACATCAGTCCCGAGTCTGACTCCGAGTGGGATCGAGACCAGGATCAGTTCTGTCCATTTTGATAAAAAAAATGCAGAACGTGGTCCTGATCGGGATTGAAGCAGTCCCAAGTGGGACAAGATATCTAACAAGCCCTTGAACTTTAAAAGAATTTGCAATTAAATCCTCACGAATTACGGCACAGTAAATTTGAATTTAATTGAAAATTTGAAGGGATATTAAATGTGAATTTGAAATGTACTCATTTAAAAATGGCTGAAAAGAAATTATTTTAAAAAATTATAAGTGAATTTAATTCAAAGATTTTAATAAAACTCATTGGAAGATGGAGTCAAAAATTTGAATTTAATTTTATTGCAATAAAATATAAATACATAAAGAAAAATAAGCACATAACATATATAAATGCATGACAAAAAAATATTAAAGTAAAAATTCAATAATGTAAAATTATAAAAGATCAAAATCAACATAATTATTAAAATTATCATCAAATAGACTTGAACATAAACTAGCAGTTCAAGGCTCAGAAACTAAAAATATACTGAAAATAAACAAAATTGAAACTGTAAATAAACAAAAATAATGCTTGGCATCAAGAAACATTTAAAGCAATTGATAACCACAACATGATTTCATATGAAAGAGTGAAGATCAACCATCAATTTGGTAATTAAAAGATACAATTAAGAGATGCTAGAGCCATCAAGCATGCCAAGATCATGTTTAAGACCATCAACAAACAATACATGATATATAGATAAAGATTGAGGATTACCAATTTCTCCAATGCCAATAATCTTTTCTTTTGCATTATCCCTGAAAGTTACATGTCCTCAATCCTTAACATCAAGCTCATTGAATTGCTTTTTATCTCTGGTCATGTGTCTTGAACATCCACTATCAAGATACTATTTACTTTTTGTTCTTGTGGACTTCAAGCACACCTACACATCTCAATTTACATATTCTTTTAAACCCAAACCTTTCTTGGTCTAGGTTGGTTAGTCTCAAGGTAATCCAAAGGAAACAAATTTAAGTGTAATCTTCTATAAAAGCACACATTGCTTGAGTGACCTTTGGTCATGCAATAAAAACATTCAACATTTGTAAATTTATTTCTTCTAAGATGATATGCTTTCCTAGTGTGTGAATCATGCCTTATGTGTTGTGGTAGTGAATGCTTTCTATAACTCTTTTGAGTCATAGTATGAGGCATACATTGACAATAACAATTTATATTTTGATAGGTTTATGCAACATGTTTATGTGTATTGTATTGTGTAGCATGCCTATTATAATTATGTCTAGTGTATATATAAGTATGCTTGGGTTGTGGGGCTCTAGTTTGAACCTTACCTCTTTGTGTTAATAGAGGTTGAGTCTTATGAGACCTTCCCTTATTCTTTGACACATGGGACCTCTTAGCTTTAAAGGCTTGAGTCTCATTTTTGGATGTAGATGTAATAGAATCATATGATGCTTTAACAAAATTAATATCTGATTATGATGAATGAGACATCCCATTTTTGTATCCGATTCCATGAGTATCTCCATTAAATTTTTGAGAATTAAGAAGACTATCTAAAGTTTCTTTTCTCTTCTTGAATTTTAAAATGGAATTTTTTTAACTCTAAGACCTTTTTAGAAAGTTTATGATTTTCATAATTTGTTTTTTTAAGTTGGTCTTCCAAGGAACTTGAACATTCTAAATCACATGCAAGTTTTTCATTTGACTTAGTAAGTTTAGAAAACTCATTTTTCAAATTTTTGAATTCCTTGGATAAGCTAGTTAACTCATTTTTATAATGTTTCTTCTTAGAAAGTAAGCTTTTGCATTTAACTAAGAGTTTGCTCACAACAGAGCTCTCATCATCATTATCATTATCATAGTCATATTCACAATCATCACAAGAGGAGTTAGAAATGAATGGTACATTTTTTGTATCTTTAAGAGCCATGAAGCAAAGGTTAGCCACTTCTTGTTGTTCCTCTTCCCTTTCAAATTTGAAGGAGTCATCCCAAGTCGCTTTAAAAGCCTTCTTCCTATCCTTTGCTCCTTTATACTCGAACTTGAGTTTGGGGCACTCACTTCAGATGTGACCCGGTTTCTTGCATTCATAGCAATTAACTTCTTTAGTTTTCTTCTTGCCTTCTCCTTCATACTTCTTGTTGAAGTCTCTTATTCTTAAGGTATGTTATTTTCTCAAGAACTTCTTGAAGTTTCTAGTGAGCATAGCAATCTCACTATCTTCATCACTAGAATCTTCAAGGTTTTCTTCTTCACTATCATTTTGTAAAGCTTTTAGCGCAATATTCTTCTTCTTCTCTTCCTTCTCTTCTAGTTCTTCACCTCTTTACTTTATTGTAAGCTCATAGGTGAGAAACTTTCTAATAAGCACATCGATTGATAGAGTTGAAAGATCTTAAGCTTCTTTAATTGAAGTAACTCAAGATTTCTAATCCTTCTTCGGTAGGATTCTTAGAATCTTGTTGTTTACTTCTTCCTTGGAAAAATATTTTCTAAATTTCTTGAGGGTGGTGATAAGAACATTAAGACGATTCGTCATCTCCGTGATTGATTCGTGTGGTTTCATCTTGAAAAGTTCATACACATACATGTGGAATTGAATCTTTTTGCTTCTAACTTACACATTGCCTTCATAGTGATTTTATAAGGTCTCTCACATTTCCTTGGCTGAAGTACAACGTTGAAGCTTGCTACTTTCTTCCCTTGTCATGGAATAAGCTATTGTGATCATAGCTTTTTTATTCTTGTAGTTTTCTTTTTTTTGTTTGTTGCTCAATTCTTCTCTTGGAAGAGTAGTGATTACTCCTTCTTTGGTGGTTTTAGGAGGTTCCCATCCTTTTAAGACAATTTCCCAAAGTTTGGAAATATCACTATTTAGATATAGCTCCATTTTGAATTTTTAATTTGGATAATCACTACCATTAAAGAAAGGTCTAAGAGAAGAATTATTTTGAGTTTCACTTCCTATGATCTTGTATTTTAGCAATGAAGTTCCTAGAATTCAAGCTCTAATACCAAGTGAAAATGCCCTAAAGGGGAGTGAATAGGGCTATCAAATAAAAGTCAAAACTTAAAAAAAAAATAAGCAAGAATTAGAAGAATGTTGAGAAGGAAGAATGATGAACAAAAGAATTTAAGGAGTTTGGATTCTCAACAATCCTACGTCTCCACCTAACTTATTTCCAAGTTAGGATTTTGAATTACCACAATCTATTCCCCTAGATTGATTTTTATAACTTGAGTTTTAGGCTCATCTCAAACCTTACATAAGTGTTTTTAAGGCTCACACTAAAACTAAATTCTCTAGTGTTTTAATGGCTAAATACTTAAACCAATTCCTTTAAGAATAGAACCTCACTTCCCATTTTCTAAATCCCAGAAAATAGAAGAATAAGATTTTCCATTCTAACACTAATCAAACTCTCACAAGAGTTTATCAAATACAAAAATGAATTAAAGAGAATTTTTTAACTTAATTGAATGCTTTGGAGTATATAATGAATAAACAAGTTTCTTAACCTCTAAATGATCTTCAGAGGATGTATTTATACTTGAACAATTCAATTATAGTTGTTAGCAATAATAATTTTATTTCCAATAAATTCAAACTTCATTTGAATGAAATTTGGACTTTTGAGCTGTAATTTATCAGGTCCAAGTCAGGATAACATTAGTCCTAGTCAGGACACTTCAAAAGTAGCCATTATAGTCATTTTGTATTTGAATTTTCTTAGTCTCAGGCATGGTCCTAGTTAGGATGGAGCTCAGGATGAGTTCTGGAAGTTTTCTTCAATTTTGGTGCAATTCAGTCCCGGTCATGCAACTTGGTCCCGGACGGGACTGACTGGTCCCTAGCATGGTCCCGATCAGGACCAAGATCAGGATCGGTACTATCCAAAAATTCAATTTGCTCATTTAAGTCCCAAAAGTGTGCATATGGTCCCAGTTGGTGTCCCAGTCGGGAGGGCACTCAAAATAGGCATTCTAACCTTCAAATGAACTTTAAGAAGATCGATTGAGCCTAATCTTTCCTCATAAAAGTTGTAGATGTTTGTCTTATATTTCCATATCATTTTAAATCACCTAATTTGGACTTCTGTAACTCAAGATATTGTTGAAATACTAAGAGTTGCGCAACCTAAAATGAAAGTTGGATATGCTAACTTTGACTAAAGATTTGCAAACCCAAATGAACTTAGATTTTGACAAGTAAGCTCAATTCAAAAACCTTATGATGTCTACTTCAAATGTAAAGAAGATCACTTTCTCATTATAAGGCTCTAATGATGAACACAAGAATTTAAGGAGTTTGGATTCTCAACAATCCTACGTCTCAACCTAACTTATCCCCAAGTTAGGATTTTGAATCACCACAATCTATTTCCCTAGATTGATTTTTACAACTTGAGTTTTTGGCTCAACTCAAACCTTACAACTTGAGTTTTCAAGGCTCACTCAAAAATCGATTCATAAGTGTTTTGAAGGCTTACACTAAAACCAAATTCCCAAGTGTTTTAATGGCTAAACATTTAAACCAATTCCTTTAGAATAGAACCTCACTTCCCTTTTTCTAAACCCAGAAAATAGAAGAACAAGAATTTCTATTTTAACACTCACCAACTCTCACAAGAGTTACATAAACATAAAATGAATTTGAGGAAAGTTTTGAGAGCTTAATTGAATGCTTGAGAGTATGTAATGAATAAACAAGTTTATTAACCTCTAAATGATCTTCAGAGGTTATATTTATACTTGAGCCATTCAATTATAGTTGTTGGAAACAACAATTTCGTTTCCAATAAATTCAAACATCATTTGAATGTTATTTGGACTTTTAAACTGCAATAACATTAATCTTGATCGGGATTTCATCAATTCTAGTTAGGATATTCAAAAATAAATCTGTTATAGCCGTTGTGTTTGAACTCTGCGCTAGTCCCAGTCGGGACATTCACTCGGGATATTTACTGGAAGTTTTCTTCAGTTTTGATAAAATTCGGTCCCGGTCGGGATGTTGCATATCCCAGGCGGGATATGAGCTCAGGATTTGTATTGTCCCAAAGCTTAATTTAAGCCAATTTTCATCTCGATCAAGTAGAATAAGTCCCGACCGTGATCATGCTCGTGACTGAGGTCCAGAGTTGATATTCTTTGATATTTTTGCTCCGTTTTGACTTCTATTTAAAACCTAACTTATACACACTTAAACAAATACATTAAATACTCAAAAAACTAAGTTTATTAAGATCAAAATCAAGATCGATTATTGCTAAGGTCAACAATCTCCCCCTTTTTATTTTGACAAACTTATTTTGAGTTTTGAGAATAATATAAAGTGAAGTGTGTGGTAATTGAAAATCAAATTTTTACTCCCCCTAAATTTATGCATAATATTAAGGAGTAAATAAGAAATATATTTCTTTATTACTCTCCCTATTTGGCATGATAAGAAATATAAATTTAAAAGAATATCAAAGAATATTTAAGAAACATAAACATGGTAAAGGACAAATTTTACTAAGATAATGCATCACAAAAATAGTACATATCACATGATCATATAGAGATTAGTTCTAAAGGAAATAAAAGACCAAGAAATAAAATAATGAAAAAGAAAAATATATTTCTACCCCTTTGTAAAATATTGAAAGACTAAATAAATTTATGCAAGTAAGCAAAACAAGGCTTATCATCACAAATATTTAAAACATGATAACATGATCAGTAACATAAAAGTTAGCCATACTTACAATGCATGTAACAAAGAATAAGAAAATAAATAATAATTACCAAAAAGAATTAACCAAAACTCAATTAATTCTCCCATTTTATCAAAATTAAAAAGAGAAAAAGAAATTAACTTGCATTAAATAAAAGGATAGGAGTACAATGATATGTAAAATATCAATTGTAAACAAGACAAATGCCAAAAATAAACTAAAAGGAAACTAAACATAAACCAACAATCATTAAACTTAAAGTGAAAACACATAGCTCAAAGTAGCAGAAACTAGAAATAAACCTAAAATAAACCAAATAGATATGGACGAACAAGTAAAAAAAAATAAGCTAGTCTTGATGAGGAGGAGGTGGAGGAGGCATGTAGGAACAAAAGTATCCTTGTTTCTCATAAAGATAATGGATATCATATTGAAGATGATTGATGCTTGCATCCATTCATTCAAAACGAGAATCAACTTGATCAAAATGATCATTAAAATTTCTTTCCATCAAGCTCATTCTCTCAAACATTTGTCCAACCCATGGTGGCTCATCTCCAAAATCTTGAGGTTCATGTGAAGTACCTTCTTGCCTTGGTATTTTTCTTTGAGAAGTAACTTGAGTCTCTTGCCCTTCTTCTTGTTCTTCACCTTGGCCTTCTCCTTCAAATTCATCAATGTCCTGTAAAAGAGCATCCAAGTGTTCACTAGCTCCAAGATCATGCTTCCAAACCCAAACTTCATTGATGGAGGTAAATTGTTTGGAATTTTTTATAAAAGTTTCATCAAGAAGGACAAGATTTGTGGGATGTAAAACATCAAAATCTATGCCATAGTATTGAGCTAATTTTATGACAATTCCTCCAACACAAATAGCACCAGTGTGACTATCACTAATTAACCACAATCTCCATTGCACAAATCTTCCTAAAGCAATAGGTTCTTTATGCACTATATCATAAGGGATAAAAAGGTTATCCAAAGAGAGAGTTTCATTGGAGAGACCTCTTCCATTAATAGAATAAGTAATAAAATGATGCACATACCACAAAGCTTTATTTTTGAGGTGAGAGGCTTTTGTGTGACTGGCGGAAAAATTAGAAACTTGAGGAGCATGAATTTCATTCTAAAAAATGGAAGGACACCAATTTTCTTTTACTTGAACATGACCTTCATGACTAAATCCGAATAGAGTATTAAAATCTTAACTAGTCATGAATCTATCTCTCCCACCCAACTTGAATCTCATGGAAAAATAAGGATTTGCCCCATCCATTTTTATGGAATGAAGAATGTAAGAGGAGAGAAATTCCACAATCAAGGATTGGTAAGAAGGAAAAGGATTAATTGCACAATCAAATAAGCCAACAAAAGTAAAGAGTTTTTTCACCTCATCATAGCAACCAAGTTTCATGAGAGTTTCTTTATGCATGAATCTTGGTGGAATAATGGTTCTCTTTTGAAATTGTGAAACCCTTTTCTTGAATTCCTCTCTTGAATATGGTTGAGAAGAGTGAGTATTCCTTGGCTTGCCTTTCTTGGATAAGGGATCTTAAGAAGAAGAAGAAGGAGGAGGATTAACCTTTTTGGGAGCCATTGAAAAGTGAAAAAAATAAAAAGCAAAGGAGAAGTGTAGAGAATTTTTAAAATAAGAAAGATGTTATGAGAGAAAAAAATATCATAGTATTTATAGATGAAAACTAGGGTTTAGAAGTCATTCAAAATTTGAATTTTAAATAAAAAATCCTAAAAAATTGTTCCTGATTTTGATTGGTAGGTTAAAGAGGCAAGATAGGAACAAATCCTAATTCTGTCAGGATGCTAATCCCGGTCGGGACGTAATGTCCCGAGACAAATCCCTGTCTGGACCGAGACCAGGATATGTACTGTTTATTAATTAAGAAACGAACAGACATGTCCTGGGTGGGACGAGTGCTAGTCCCAGGCGGGACTATGATCCTAACAGCCCATCAAGTTTGAAATCCTTGCAATTAAGTCCAAAATCAATGTGCAATTAAATCCTTGTGATATAATGCATATGATTTTAAATTTAATTAATTTTAAAGAGAAAGAATTTAGTAAAAATTCATTTAAAGAGAGAAAAAAAATTTTGAAATTAATCATAATAATAATTAATAATTAAAATAAAAATTTTGAAATTAATTAAAATAATGATTAATTAAAATTAATTAAAATAATTAATTAATCATTATTATGCAATAAAAGGAAATATAAACCCCAAAACAATTACACATATAAATTGCAAAAAAAAATAATCAAAATCAACATTATTATCAAACAATTTATCAAGCATTTGATAAGCATCAAAAACAAGAAAAAGATACCAGAAATAAACCAAACATAAATAATTTATCAAGGGCAAAATATGCGTTCAAGATAAACAAAAACTATCAATCATGCCTAATTCATGTTTAATGAAGTTCGTTCTTTCTTCATTGAGAGGTTTGGTGAATATATCTGCAAGTTGATTATTTGTATCAACAAATTCAAGTGAGATATTACCAATTTGAATATGATCACGCAAGAAACGATGCTAATGTCTATTTGCTTAGTTCTAGAATGCTGAATGGGATTATTGCTAAGGTTGATAGCACTTGTATTATGACATTTGATTGGAATATGATCAATTTTGATGCAATAATCCATCAATTATTGTTTTTGCCACAAAACTTGTGAACAACATAAACTTGCAGCAACATATTCTGCTTCTACAGTGGACAAGGCAGCTAAACCTTGTTTCTTAATAAGCAAAGAAACTAAACATTGTCCTAAAACTTGATAAGTTCCGAAAGTGCTCTTTCTATCTAGTAAACTACCAGCAAAATTTGCATCTGAATAACTAATTAAGTCAAAGGATGAACTCCTAGGATACGAAAGTCCTAAATGCAAACTTCCACTTAAATATTTGAAATTATTTTGATTGTATTCAAATGGGACTCTCTAGGACTAGATTGGAACCTAACATACAAGCAAGTAGCAAACATAATATCAAGTCTACTAGCAGTCAAATAAAGAAGGGATCCTATTATACCTCTAAATTATTTTTCATCAACCAGCTTGCCATTCTTATCCTTGTTGAGTTTGATGGTGGTACTCATTGGAGTTTTGCTTCATTTGACTTCATCCATGCCAAACTTCTTGAGAATGTCTCTTGCATATTTGGTTTGATTAAGGAAAATCACATCTTTACATTACTTAATTTGTAATCCGAGAAAGAATTTGAGTTCACCCATCATACTCATCTCAAATTCTCCTTGCATCAACTTAGAAAATTCCTCACACAAGTAATGATTAGTGGCATCAAAAATAATATCATCAACATAAATTTGAACAATCAATAAATCATGGTTGGATTTCTTTATAAAAAGAGTTGTATCAACTTTTCCTTTAGAAAAGCCTTTCTCTAATAAAAAGTTGTTCAATCTGTCATACCAAGCTCTTAGAGCTTGTTTCAATCCATATAATAATTTGGAAAGTTTAAACACATGAATTGAAAAATCAAAATTTTCAAAACTCAAAGGTTGTTCAACATAAACCTCTTCTTCAATAAAACCATTTAAAATGCACTTTTAACATCCATTTGATAAAGTTTAAAATCCATGTAAGATGCAAATGCAAGTAGCATTCTAATAGCTTCTAACCTTGCAACGGGGGCAAAGGTTTCATCATAATTAATGTCTTATTCTTGATTATAACCTTTAGCTACTAGCCTTGCTTTATTCCTAGTTATGACACCTTGTTCATTCATCTTATTTCTAAACACCCATTTGGCACTTATAATAGGATGATGTTTTGGTCCAGGAACCAAAGTCCAAACTTTGTTTCTCTCAAATTGATTTAATTCTTCTTGCATAGCAAGGCCCAAAATTCATCATTCAAATCATCATCAACATTTTTGGGTTTAATTTGAGAAATGAAGGCTAAATTAATAATAGATTTAAGTTTAGAATGAGTTGTTACCCCTTGTGCATTAGTATTACCAATGATAAGGTCTTAAGAATGTGATTTCTTGAATTGCCAATCCTTTAGAAGATCATCCTTCAAGGTAGGTTGAGGTATTTCCTCATCTTCCTCTTTTCTAGGATCTTCAAGTTCCAAAGGTTTGTTAGCATTTCCTTCTTCATTTTTCTCTTCCATAAGATCACCTACATCATCATCAACACTACAAATATCCTTTCTAGGATCAAGTGACTTTGATTCATTAAAAACAACATGCATTGATTCTTCAACTACTAGAGTTTTTTTGTTGAAAACTTTATAAGCTTTACTAGAGGTGGAATAGCCTAGGAAAATTTCTTCATCGGCTTTAGAGTAAAATTTTCCATGATTATCCTTGGTATTTAATATAAAGCACTTGCATCCAAATACTCTTAGATATGAGATTTTGGGTTTATTGTTCTAAAGCTCATAAGAAGTTTTATTTAAAATTGGGCTTTTGAAAACTTTATTTGAAATGTAGCAAGATGTGTTAACAACTTCCGCCCAAAAGTGTAGAGGTAAATTATACTCATGAAGCATTGTTCTAGTCATTTCCAAAAGAGTTCTATTTCTCCTTTCAACTACCCCATTTTGTTGAGGAGTTTTAAGAGATGAAAACGTATGTGAAATACCATTTTCACTGTAAAAGGTTTTAAAAAATTTATTTTCAAATTCACTTCTAATAGAAGTAATGAAAAAACCTTTTTCTTTTTGAACTCTTTTTGCAAAATTTTCAAATGCATTAAAAGCATCATTATTATGAGCAAGGAAACACACCCAAGTAAATCTAGAGTAGTCATCAACCAATACATATGCATAATGCATTCCACCTAGCAACTCTAGTTGGACCAAATAAATCCATATGTATAAGTTCAAGTGGCCTAGAGGTTAACACAAAAAAATTTAGCTTAAATGAAGACTTGGATTATTTTCCCTTTTGACAAGCATTTCAAGGTTTATCCTTTGAAAAATGAAGTTTTGGCAAACCAATCACAAGCTCATGTTTACAAAGATCATTTAAAAGCTTAAAATTTGCATGTCCTAACCTTCTATGCCATATCTATGTACCATAAGAAATAGCCATCAAGCATTTAATATCCTTGTTATCAATTTTATTCAAATCAATAACATAGACATTGTCAACTCTTTCACCACTAAAAATTACCTTGTCTTCATCAAGACTACTAACAAAGCAATTCTTAGGATAGAAAGT
>CATIWM010615231.1:0-11439 GCA_949671775.1 Mallotus repandus | reverse complement strand
CTGTGAATATCCTCTGTGTTTACAAAAGTGACTTTGAACTCATGTTTTACTAAACATAGTGAGAGTTCCATCAAAGGAATCACATGTTCTTGTGCTGGGCATGGTACTGCCAGAATGTGTGGCTTGCTCATATTTTCTTTGTAGTTCCTTTTTCTCCTTTTTGCAGTTTTGAGTTCTTTGTTATTGATGTTTGTAGCTGAATTCATTAACTATATCGGAGCTTAGGAGGAGCGATCAGATCAAGGAACTAATGCTCATGGCAGTTTCAACCCGGGGATTGTCATTTCAATCCTAAATTTAGTCCTATTCTACTGTCTTCTATATTGCTTATTATTGACCTTTTCTTCTTGTGTTGTTAACCTTTTCTCGATCATTTGGTCTATATACTTGTTTTCACCGCTGTTTTTGAGTTCTATTCTGTTGTTTTCTCATGCTTGTTTCTAGCTTAATGTCTCTCTGAATCAGCCTGCCGTGTGTTACAAAAGATGCTCTTAGTTTACTCAGATGCATTGGCACATCTTGAAGCTTAAAGAAACACCATGATTAATCATTGTAAGGACTAGGACAAACCTTCTTTATTATGTATGCTTATTTTCAACAGCTAACATCAAAAATCATAGCCAGCAATAATCACTTCTGATAAATTTTGACTTCTCAGTGGCGCATCGAAACGAAATAAAAATAAAATTTTTAAAAAAGCATTCCACGATAGTGTAGCTTCTGTAAACTCCTCTGCTGTTATTGGTGCAAAAAGTTTCAATGAACCACATGCTTAAGCCACCATCCAGTCGATGAACTTCTTGAAAGTCATGCTAGAATGACCGCCTTCTGCAACACTTCTTATAGCCATTTCCTTATGTACTGAAGCTCTCGCCATCAAATTTTCATCACCAAGAACTTGCTCCACCTTATTCTGAATCTCTTCTCGCAGGACTATCCCACTTTGGTCTCGATCGAATTTCAGTCCCACTTTCCAAACCTCACAAATGTAGGTCTCATTAAGGAACTGGTCAGCGAAGTATGGCCAGCACAAGAAAGGCAACCCATTACTTACACCTTCCATGGTCGAGTTCCAACCACAATGTGTCAGGAAACAGGCAATGGAAGGGTGACTCAGAACCTTTTGTTGAGGTGTCCAACCGACCATACAGCCACGAGTAGCTACTCTCTCTCGAAATCCTTCAGGATAGGCATTTGTCTCATTGACAATATCAGGCCTGACAACCCATAAGAACGGCCGACCAGAGAGTTCAAGCCCCAGAGCCAGTTCTTGGAATTGTGTTTTGTCAAAAATAGTGAAGCTGCCAAATGCAGCATAGATGACTGATTTGGGTGGCTGTTGGTCCAGCCATTTCAAGCAACTTGAGTCTTCTGGCCAGAAGTATCCAATTGAATCTCCTAGCCTGTTACTTGCCAGAAGTGGTCCTATTGGTAGAATCCTTGGCGCAAAAGTGAATGCTACCGGCTCAAGATCATAAGCTGAGTTGCAAATTATCCAGTCTGCTTCCTTGACTATCTTGTTGGTTTTAATCATGAGATCAAATATTATTTTCTGCGCGGTGAAGTCGCCAATGCAGGTCCACACAAGGTTTGCAGTGTTCATTTCAGGCATCTTTGGAGCCAACTGAATCATCTTGTTCTTCAGTGGAGTTCCTTCATAGAATAAAATTTAAAAGAAATTAAGTATTGTCAGAATATAAAATATTTTCATAATCTTTCTTTAATTGTGCATCAGAATGAAGCTTGAAATGTGTCTAACGAATCCTACTTTTGCCTATCGTTACTGTGCTCAATTCTGAGGGACTAGTTTCTAGGATCATTTTGAACATAGACGTTCAGTGTTAGAGCAATCATTTTCCTATTCGCTCTGTTCTTATTTTGCATATTCTGAGAAACCAAAAGTACTTGGTGCTGTCCGTAATGTTATGCATGTTCCGATAAATAAAATTATGCAATATTTTTCTAAATAGATTATAGACTTTATTCTACCTTGAAGCTGCTGTGTTTTTTATTCTCGAATGATCCCAAATCAAT
Organism: Mallotus repandus; assembly: GCA_949671775.1. Taxonomy (NCBI): domain Eukaryota; kingdom Viridiplantae; phylum Streptophyta; class Magnoliopsida; order Malpighiales; family Euphorbiaceae; genus Mallotus; species Mallotus repandus. The sequence continues at coordinate 9,405 of CATIWM010615231.1, read as the reverse complement.
GTAGTATATTAAAACAAAATACTTTAAAATTATTTTAATAGAGAATAATCTCACCATCCTTGTCGATGATTCCATCATCAATTAGCTTCTGGATACTAAGTAACGAGATCAATAGAGAGGCAGCAGCAGGCCAAAAGACAGCGCGGTGGATTTTCATCTTTTCTGACACTTCGAGAGCCCATGACATGCTCCAATCAGAAATGACACAGGTAATCCTTTCATTTTCGGAAGTATTAATTCTGTTGATGAGTTCTTCTAATTTTTTTGGCATGACCTGAAAGATTGATTCTGTCAACTTGCCGAGCTCATTCCTATCCTCCCAGGGCTCCAGGCCATCGGGGATTAAAACTAGACTGATATGATCCCCAAGTGTATCTTTCTTCAATGCATTCAAGACCCTCTTGTGATTATACTCAGTGTTTACAAATGTGATTCTGCATCCTTCTTTTACTAACCATTGAGACAGTTCCATGAAAGGGATCACATGACCTTGTGCTGGATAAGGGATCACTAAGATATGTGGTCTACACATAGTTAGATATTACTTTAACTCAGTTCATGCAACTTCATATATATATATATATATATATGGCTGAATTAGAAAGCCACTTATCATGGCATTGTCTTCATCTGTGCCTCGCACATTTTAATTCTGAAACTAGGAATCTGCCATCATTGTCTTCCTAACAGGGTTAAGAAGAATATAAGCAGGGCCCTCAATTTTTTTATAATATATATATATATACATCCATACATACACAACAAATTATCTAATTTTGTGATAAAAAAATGAATTCTTTTCCAAATGCATGAATAGTGTATATAATATTATTAATAATTAGCTTTAGTAAAAAGAAATTTTTCAAAATTAAAATTAATATAAAATCTTATTTATGTTCAAAGAAAATTAAGTAATTTAGTTATATTATCAATTAAAAAAATTTAATTTCTAAATTTGAATATAAAAAATTAATTAGAGATTTTACATTTTAAAAGACAAGAAAAATAAATTTTAAATAATTTTAACATGTATTTATATTATATTAAAAAAAAATTTACCTTGTGCCGGCCCTGCTTCCTACCTATGTTATCGTCTTTTTTTTTTTTTTCTTTTGTTGTTTTTTGATTGGATCAATTGCTTTTGCTTGGCTTATGTTTTTGTTTTACACTGGTTCTTAGTTACTACACTTTTGTCTTTTCTTATCGTTCCAAGCTTAATGTCCCGATCAATTATGCTCGTAGAATATTAGAAAGATACATTGGAGGCCTTGGAACTTAATAGTGACATGGATGTGACTCCTGCATCACTGCTAAAACCTACAAAAGGAAGTCACTGTCTTGTGCATTAGTTTTTCGATGCTAACAACAAAGTTTTAGCCAGCAGCTCTTGTATCTGGCTCAGCATCTAATTAGATTTTCAGAAGTCATGATTCTTTAAGCAATAAAAATTGACCTGCCCCTTTTCGGAAATTTCTGAGTTAATATACCAACACTTTTGTTAAAAATCATCACTAGCTAATTAGCTCACAATAATAAAGTTCAAGTTTTGGGTGGATTAAAAGTTGATCAAACTTTACCAACATCCATTAAAATCAGTTGGCAAAAATTATTTCAGGCAATTTCAAGTTCGAACTATAATCTATGCAATTTCATTAAATTAGTTGTTAGAAAATATTTGTCGTCTTTATAGTCCTAACTACTCAGAATGAACTGGATTAATTAAAATCTATTACACTTCATGATGGACGTAATTTAGAAAAACAAAATGTTGATGCAAACTTAAAACCTAAGAGTTTTGCATGACGCACATCATTTCTTTTACGGTGCATGAATTTTGCACTAAAGTTGGCATGTTTTAAAAGTTTTGAATGAGGCACATCATTTCTTTTACAATGCATGAATTTTGCACTAAAGTTGGATGTTCATGAGAGGCAAAACATGTCAATAAGATTGAAGAGCTTCAAGGTGTGGATTTCTCCATGGGACCATAAACAGACATCCTTATTTTGCATGAAAAACATGTGTGTGCGGTGCATCTTTGAGAACAAAGGGCCCTGAATTTGTGTTTGCAAAGTGGTGTGTATGGTGTGCAATAAGGGGTGTGCTAGAGAGAAGTAGTGAGTTGTCTATTTTCATAGTGAATTTAATTTAATTTAATTTTTTTCTGTATAATTAAAAGAGATTTTGCTCATGCATAGTTTAACTGGAGTTGGATGCTTTGTAAAAGGACGCCATGGACTTGAAATAAGGATTACAGAGTATATTTTGATTAAGGACACCATGTATTTGTGCTTGCTAATGCCATCAGGTTTCTAAGCCATTGAAGTCAATAGAATAAAACTTTATTAAAGGGAAACATTTATTTTTCTGCAGATAAAGTTGCAGTTGTGCTTCAGCAACAGTAACAAGTTCAAACAAGCCATGAATGTAATGTTTAAATCTGCATCCATTCAATAAAATTCCCGAAATTCCTGCTGGAATAGCCGTATTCTGCAATGTTTATCAATGCTGTTTCTTTCAATTCTGAAGCTCTTGCCTTGATTCCTTCATCACTCAGAACTTGTCCAATCTTATCCTTTATTTCTTCACGTGTGATGATTCCATTTTCTTTTTTGTTGAACTTCAGTCCCACCTTCCAAACATCACAAATGTAGCTCTCATCAAGGAATTGATCAGCGAAGTATGGCCAGCACAAGAAAGGGACACCATTAGCTACACCTTCCATTGTGGAGTTCCAACCACAGTGGCTCAAGAAACAGGCAATAGAAGGGTGGCTCAAAACCTTCTGCTGAGGAGCCCATCCAACCATCTGCCCACAGCTGCCAACCCTCTCTTGAAACCCTTCTGGATAGGCACTTGTGTCGCTGGTAATATCTGGCCTTACAACCCACAAGAATGGCCTTCTTGAGAGCTCAAGTCCTAGTGCTATTTCTTGGAACTGGTTTCTGTCAAAAACGGTGAAACTGCCAAATGCAACATATATAACTGATTTGGAAGGCTGTTGGTCCAGCCATTTCAAACAAGTAGTATCTTCCTGCCAGAAATGCCCAGCTGAATCTCCTTGTCTATTGCTTGCCAGAAGTGGTCCTATTGGTCGAATCTGTGGGGACAATGCGAATGCTCCAGGCTCAAGGTCATATGCAGAGTTACAAATTATCCACTCGGCCACTTTCCAAGACCTGTTGTTTTTCATCAAAACATCAAATAGAAATTTCTGTGTGCGGAAGTCATCTATGCATTTCCATACGAAAATCTCAGTGCTTATGGCAGGCATTGTTGGGGCCATCTGAATCATCTGGTTCTTCAGTGGAGTTCCTTCAGGGAATGAAACGTGAAATGTTATGATTAAAATCAATTGATGAAGTGCCCATATCGCACTAGCAATATGTTAACCTCTTCATTTTGTTCTAAATGTTCTGAAAATACACGATTTATTTCAAACTGCTAGTAATGTCATAAATTCATATTACAATAATAGCCTACATAAATCATTTCCATCTGATATTAAGCTTATGTTTTCTTACCATTGTTGTCTATGATTCCATCATCAATTAGAGTTTGGACATCAAACAGAAAGGACAGCAGGGCGGCTGATGCAGGCCAAAAAGCTGCGCAGCGAATTTTCATCTTCTCTGCCACTTCAAGAACCCATCCATAATTCGCATCAGCTATGATATAAGTAATCTTTTCATCTTCTGATGAATTGATCCTGTTAATAAGCTCCTCCAGATTTCCAGGCATGACATTAAAACTTGCTTCAGTCAACTTCCCAAGATCATTCCTGTCTTCCCACAGCTCCAGCCCATCTGGAATTGAAACAAGACTAATTTGATCTCCAGGATGATCCTTTCCCAATGCATTCATTACCCTCTTGTGATTATAATCTGAGTTCACAAATGTGAGTTTGAATCCATGTTTAACTAAGCATAGTGATAGTTCCATCATAGGAATCACATGGCCTTGTGCTGGATAAGGTACGGCTAAAACATGTTGCCTGCCCATGTCTCTGCTTATAGTTCTTTTTTTCTTTTCTGTTTTTGCTTATATGAGACTGTTTGTTGTTTCACAATTCTTTTCATGCTCCTTTATACAAGTACACGTGAATCCACAACGAAATATTTAAGGCCATTGTCTAGATGTGCGTTGGTGATAATTCGAATCTTGAAGTTCGGAATCTTCTATCCCATTTAGTTAATTTGTCTTTCAGACTAGGTTTAGCTTATGTATTTGTTTTTCTACTTGTTCGTAAGTTTTATCTTGTTGTCTTTATTCTGTTTGTTCCATGTTTAAGGTATCTACCAATCTTTCCAGATGAGAATTACAAAGAACCTTTTTTGTCAGAATGTCATGTCTAATGTCTCTATCAATCTTTCTAGAGGTAAATACCTTTCAGGTAAAAACTACAAAGAACCTTGTTGTCAGGCAAGTCAATTTTGCAATGCTAGCTTCAAAATCTCAGCCAACCAATCATGATCATGAATCATATTTGATGCATTGATATGCTATAAACTTACAATTTTTAGTAAAAAATATATAAGTCAACAGGAGCATGAAGTTGCACTAGCTAATTACTATGGTCGAAATCAAATGTTCCTGAGGCGCACCATGTATTTTAGTCAGGGCCATGTAATGCCCTACTAAGGAAAGTGGCATCGGATTGGTATTTTTCTGTTCTTGATTTTGGGTATTGAACAACATAATAATTGAACAGACAAATGATTTATGATAGCTTCATGTATTTGTTGCATTCAAAACCTGCAAGCGCACGGATCGTTGATAAGTTCATATTTTATGCATAAATATAGTTAATATTTCATTAGTTTTACTTTATATAGTGCGATCATTTAGTAAATTATAGTTAAAATATGTTAATTTAGGATTATAAGTTAATATGTTACATTACATGTAAATTAGGCCATATTTCATATTAATTTGCTTTTGTTTGCCTAATGCATAATGAGTTAAGGTTAATTAAAGTTTTGAATTAGTATTAGAATAAGTTTTATTTGGATTTTAGATGCATTTTAATGTGTTTTCCATGTCTGTTGAGGTTTGGAAGCTTGGAGTTCGAATAGAATGCAATATGGCATGACTTATAGCTTAATTTAGCAAAGAAAAATGTTTAGGAGAGTGTAACGGCCATTACCTATTAATGCATGGCCGTTACAGAGTGTCTGGATTGAAGGATTTTCAGAAGAAAGAGTGTAACGGCTATTACATATTATTGCACGGCCGTTACACATCTCCTGCATGATTTCGGATTGGAGCATATCTCAGTGTTTTGGGCATAACCTTTTGTACGGAACTTGGATTTAGGTGATTCAAAATGCTCCGGAAGCTAAGAGAAAATGTTACAACTTTTATGAGACTTGAAGAGCTAATTCGTTCATATTAAGGGGCTAAAGTTTCGTGAAAGTCATCCTGCCTGCACAGTACAGGAAAACTATCCTAATTTGATTAGGATTGGACTCTTGAAGATCTAAATTTATTCCAATTTAAGCAAGGACGAATTATGACTATATATAAAGGATAAAAAGAGATGGAAAGGGGATTCATTCTACATTCTAAAAGCTACAAACAAGAGCTTGAGAAGGCGAACAAGGGTTTGAAGATTGAAGCGGCGCTTAAACGAGTTTTATCTATTCTTCTTCTTCACTCTCTTGTTATTGATTTTATTGTTTATAGAACTATGTGTGGCTAAACAACTTTTAGGGTTTAGGTTAGGAGTAGCTATTCTATGATGTGATTGAACACAAGTTTTTTATTAATTTGATTTTCAGTTAATTCTATTCGTTGAGCTTAATGTCTTGTTATTATTCCAGGCCTGTTTGATTGCATGTTTATGGATAAATTAACCAACGAGAGTTCAAAAATTTACCAACTTAAAACTCATAGGACTTAGATCACTCGACCACGAGAGTGGGCGAGCTCTTCGGGGAACCATGTCAGTATCTACGGTGGTAAAACAATAATTGTTAAGGTAAAACAAAAAATTGTTAAGGAACTTAATGAATTTAGATTAACTTCTTAATCACGAGAGTATGTTAAGCTTTAATCTTTACTCGTTTAATTGAACTCGAGAGAGTGTTTAGGTATTTTAGAACAATTATCCTTAATTGTGATCAATGTGTTTAATAATTATGTGTTCATGATCTAATTGGAATGGTGAAACTAAACCTAAGCTCTATGTTTTTATCATTTGATTTTCTTTTAATTTTAATTGTTTAGATTTATTTTTTTTATTCTCTAAATTGCTTTATTTGATTTGCTAGCTAAGAACATAGGTAGAAATATTAGTATTCAATATTCAATCCTCGTGAGAACGATATCTTTTGTACTACAATTCACGATCTGTGCGCTTGCTGGTTTTGAATGCAACAATCGTGATTGCAGTATAAAGAGTTATTGTTCCCACGAAGACCATATATTGAGTACCAATATTTTTACTTATATTCTCAGCTAGTAAATTAAATAAAAGTGAATTTATAATCAAAATAAACAAAACAATCTAAATTAAATTGAAATAAACAAATCAATCGAAATCAAATTATAAAAAGTTTAGAGCCTAGGTTTAGTTTCACTATTCCAATCTGATTATGAATACGTTTGACAATCAAAAACAATGATTTCAGTTAAAGGTAATTGTTCTAAAGTACCTAAAGACTCTCTCAAGTTCAATTAAACATGTAAAGATTAAAATTTAACATACTCTCGTGATTAAGAAATTAATCAAAAGTCATTAAGTTCTTTAACAAATAATTTTCCACCGTAGACCCTGCCTACTATCATGGTTCCCCGAAGAGCTCGCCTACTCTCATGGTCAAGTGGTCAAGTGGTCTAAATCCTACGAGCCTTAAGCTAATAAATTTCTCATACTCTCCACTACAAGAAAATTGGTTTGTACTAAAGAGAAAAACCGTGGTTAAAGGCTCAAAAACCTTCATAAAAAATATTTAATGACGAAAAATATCCCGTCATTAATAAATATATAGTGAAAGTAAATTACCGTCATTAAAAAGTTCTTTCAATGATGTCAAATCCCATCATTAGTTCACTATCTTCCCCTCATTATTTAATAACCTAACAACCATATTTTTCCTCATTATGTCTATATTTACCCGTCACTAAATGATGCTTTTTAGTGATGAGATTTTCCATTATTATATCAAATCAGTTTTGGTAATAAATTTATAGGCCATTAATTGACTTTAACCCTAATTATAGAATTTTGTAATAATAAAAATAAAAGCTCAATAATTGGTTTTGGCCAATAAAATAAAATAAAAGCTCAATATAATAAAAGACATTCCATCACTAATAAAATTAAAAATATAAGACAAACTTGTTCCACAATATAACATTTTATACATAATCAGAATTTTAGCAAAAATATAAGTTCTATCTACATAGATCATTCAATATTTCTTGATCTCTACTAAGGTAGACAAAAATACATATGGATCTATGTGGATCATTTGATATTTACCAAAAAATATTATAAGTCGTGTCGATCCTTGCTTGAACTTCTTGTTTGAAGCAACCTACAATAAATTAAAGAGAAAAAGAATTTCAATAGCACACATCAAAATTCAACCACTTATTTAAATTTATATAACACAAATATTATTATTGATATGCATGTAAAAGTAATAAAATTTTTGTTTTACCTAAGTATTAGAAGCAAAAAAACGATGTCAATATATTCAGTTTTAAACATCCTACAAAACAACAATAAGCATAAAAACCATCGATGAACATCACTAAAACAGAACATAACTGAATCATTTGTAAAACAAACTAATAATTTTTAAAGGAAAAAAAAAAAAAGCAAAGTAATAAATTAGACCTGCTGAAGGTCATTGCTAGTTATTGTAGTTCCAACTGAAGCTTGTTCGGGGAAGCCATTCTCAATTTGAGCAAGAATATCCTCCTGCACAACGATTAAAAAAAAAATAAGACAACATTGTCCGATGTCTCACCTTCACCAAATTTTGATTGGTGGAGAACTTACAGGATTGCAGACATTATTCTGTCGTAACTCATCACTCATAAATTCATCAATGCTGATCAATCAAAACAAAAAAAAAAATTAAGAGTTATTGAGTCAATTTCTAACTTGTTTCACCACACATGGGTATATGAATCATTAAAAGAATCAGTGAAAAGAACACATAAAGCAGAAGTTTCATCAACGGTTACAGGTGGATCTGTAGTTTCTTTGGAACTGTCATCTACATCATTCTCACGGTCAAAAAAGACATCTTCAATTGGCATTTGGACAAACTGTAATATACATTGAGCTTTGGATTTTGTGGCAACATGCTCTGCAATTTTATTTCAGTTTTCTTCATAAAGTTCCAATGATTCAAGGAGAAGTAAGGTCTCTTGATCAGTCCATTTTCCACCACTTAGGCCAGGTGCCTCAGCTCCATGAAGATGACATGTCTGAGCCAAATTTCCCATTACTAAAGCAATCAGCACATAAATCATAATATGCCTGTCAACAAGAACATAATCAAAAGGAATGAAGATTATGGTGGATATAAACCATGTTAAACTAGTCCATCAATCATCAAATCCTACTAAGACATAAAAATCATTCATTCAAAGCTTCACCGTGCACTATACAGCCAGAGCTAGAGGGCAACTCAGACAATTGTCTCACGTGCAAGTCAATCACATAGAGTACAAGAGATTCTCCTCTGCTGGTCTTTTGGCAAATGTTGTAACTCTTTAACAATTATTAAACTTGAATCAGAGCAAATAAAGACAGACGTGCACACATGCATGCCTGTGTATTGATATGAATTCGAATCAGGTCCACAATTTTATACATCATGTTCTATCAATAATCTATTTGTTAGTGTAAATTGAAGTCTGTTTGTATGTAATTATAACCATCCCTTAGCATAACAGCATTCTAAATTCAATCCTGTATATGAGAAGGAACCTTGCAATTTAGCACACTGTCCCAAATATAAATAGATTGGCATAGAGGTATTTCTGACAGCTTTGTTAAAAGGGGAAATAAAAAAAAAAAAGAGAATATGGCATATGAAAATGGAATAGCACCGTTTTAATATTGCAGAATATCTAATACCCAACATGTTCACCATGCATTTTTATCCTCATTTTGTGCATAAAAATTGTAATATGGTCAACCATGAGATAATTTATTTTATTGATATGTTTGGGCGCAACCAGTCACCACTTTGAGTTCAAGTGGTGCAGAACTGGAAGCTTAGATGACAATTTAGTACACAACTAGCAAGTAACCAATAAATTCTAGGAAACAACCAACCTGTGTCTGGCAATGGTAGCATTTTCGAGAGCAATCAGCTGAACAAGAATTGCAGTGGTACTCAACAGATGGTCCCTCAGGCCTCACCAACTCTTCTGCAATTG
>CATIWM010615195.1:0-16014 GCA_949671775.1 Mallotus repandus | reverse complement strand
GAAAGACTTAGGGGAAGCAACTTATATTCTCAAAATTTGAGTCTATAGAGATAGATCTAAGAGAATGATAGGTTTATCCCAAAGTCTTTACGTGGAAAAAGTATTGAAGAGGTTCAACATAATTTATTCCAAGAGAGGATTTTTACCATTTAGGCATGGTGTTCATTTATCCAAGGGAATGTCTCCCAAGACATCCGAGGACATGGAACAAATGGCCAAAGTTCCTTATCCTTTGGCAATAGGAAGCTTAATGTATGCTATGTTGTGTACAAGGCCTGATTATAACATATGTTGTTAATGTGACTAGCAGGTTTCAATCCAATCCAGGTTTGGAACACTAGATGGCAGTTAAGGCAATCTTTAAGTACTTGAGAAGGACTAAAGATTTGGCCTTGACTTATTGAGGAGGTGATTTACATATAGATGGCTTTATAGATTCTGATTTTTAATCAAATGTGGATGGTAGAAAGTCTATCACTAGGTTTGTGTTTATCTGTAATGGAGATGCAGTGAGCTGGAAGAGTTCCACGCAAAGTATCACTACGGATTCCACTACAGAGGCCAAGTATATAGCTGCATCAGATGCTACTAAAGAACCTGTTTGCATTAAGAAGTTTATTACTGAACTAGGAGTGGTTCCTTCCATTGAGTCACCAATTCCTCTCTATTGTGACAACAATGGAGCCATTACTTTGGCAAAGGAACCGATGTCTCATAAAAAATCCAAACATATAGAAAGCGTTGATCCACTAAATAATGCACTTACTTATCTACGGTTAGACCGTCATCTTGAGAAGATGGGTCTTAGATATTATAGTGAATGGCACTAGTGCAAGTGGGAGATTATTAGTATAGATATGCCCTAGTGCCTTTCTTGTAATGTATAATGACATTGTAAATTATCCCAAATTGCAATAAAGCTTTTAAGATGTAGCAGTCATCAATTGCATGGCTAGGCATTTGGTGGAAGTGGCAGTAGAGATTGGGGTTAATATGTGCTGGTAGAGGGTTAGTCATAGGTCTTTATTCAAAGGGTATAAGGAGGCTTCTTTGCGGAAGTCTTTAGAAAAATTTGGATGTAAGTTAATGTTTGAGTATTTTTTATTTCTTAGGGCATTGACGGTTAGGTGGTTTAATAGGATGAGTATTTTGGCTAAGCTGGGTTGGCTTTCAGTATGGATTTTTAGGTTGAGAGGCTTCTTTATACTCAATGCGGATGCCGACTTGGTGAAGTGCTTTTAAAAGTGGGATGATGGACAAATAGCATATGTTTATGGAAGTGAGGAAGTGCTATTTTGATTACCATCTCTATTTTTTCATCTTCCAGAAGTCTGTCATTTATTAGAGCAGCCTTTCCTCTTCATCGGGCAATGTAGTCTGGGAAGCTCTCACCATTCTTCTGCCTAATAGTTTCCAAGTCACGCCTTATGACATCAAACTATTTGTTGTACTCATACTACTTCATAAACTTTTGAGTAAAGAGCATCTAGTCATTTTTTATCTCATCTTCCAGGTCGAAGAACCATGCTCTTGGTCCCTCTTTAAGAAAAGTGAAAAAAAATTCATAATTTGTGGCTTAGTTAGCTTAGTAGGAGCCATAAAAGTGGCACACTACCTTAAATGTCCCTAGTACCATTGAGCTTGGGGAAGTTTGGGAGCTTGAAGTCTTTAGGCAAAGGTTCATCTTTGAACAATGAGAGATCAATGTAGTCTCGACTCCTTACAACACTTTCTCTTTAAGTGAGAACTTGAGTTGAGCCACTATAAGAAAAATGTTATTTTGTAATGAAAAAATCTGTTACAAATCCATTATAAAATAGGATTTTCAACAGATTTGTAACAAAAAAATTTTGTTAATATTTTGATGGTTACAAATATTTTATAACAGATCAAAATAATTCGTTACAAAATTGTTAACTGATTTGTAACAGCCTTACCGTTACTAATTTTTAATGAAAGTGCAATATGTTATAACTTGGTAATTAGATAATAAAGGGTCAAATGAGGGAAATCTGTTACAAATTTGGAATAGATTTGTAGCAAATATATCTGTTGCAAAATTAGTACATATTTCTGCTATTACAAATTTTGCAAAGGACTTGAGCTGTTACAAATCTGTAATAGTTTGTTGGTGACAAATCTATCACTATGTTGTAATGATGCATTAATTTGTTATAATTTTTAAAACATTTGTAACATTGTAATATATTTGTAATAGATATATTTGTTGCAAAATTAGTACAAATTTCTATTGTTACAAATTTTGCAATGGACTTGAGTTGTTACAAATTTGTAATAATTTTTTAGTGACAAATCCATTACTATTTTGTAACGGAGCATTAATCTATATAAATATATCAAAACTAAGTGCAAGAATTATGCCAAGTGCAAGAATTGTGCCACCTCATAGTATTAGTGCCATGTAGTGCCATATGGCACTTTTTATGATTCATAGGTGTTTTTCATTGTTGTTTCATTATGATCTTAGATTCTTTTAATTCTCTGTGGATTTATCTTATTTCAGTTACATTAGTTAGAAAAAGTGGAAAATGAAGGGTCTTCAAAAGATTTGAAGAAGCAAAGCTATAAAAACCAGTTGAGCATTAGTTACAGCATCCTATCCTCTCTACTAAGCAATGCTGCTGAAAGTAAGAGACAATGGAGAACCTAATTTTTTCAATAAAAGCAGAGATTTAAAGACATAATGCCATGAATGAAGTTTTAACCATAAGCTCTCTTTCTTTTGCTTTTATTCATTTGAAGCTTAATTTTGATTGGATTCGCGTTTTATATATCCAGATTTGTAAATTATTTTTTGTATTAGAGAAGTTCTGGTGTGATTTATGGTGTTTTTGTGTTTGATTATTTACTTTTTTCAATCTATCCTCAATAATGTCTTCATCAATTTTCTATCCATTAATAGCCATTGCTTCTCTGCTCCAGACAGTTTATGAAGTTGATCCACTCTTTCATTTCTCTTCAAGCTCTAAAAACTTCACTGCCAATATCCTACACGAATCCAGCCTAAACAAACTTGCTGGCAATCTTTATTTGCAAGTTCCTAAGGATGATTTTGGCATTAATTCAATAGGCCAATACCCATACCAAGCATCTAGACTTGGTCTTTGTAGAGGAGATGTCTCATCCTCAGGTTACAAAACCTATGTTGAGGAAGCAAGCAGTGAGATCCGCAAGCGATGTCCTGCTAAGAAAGCAGCAATCATTTGGTATGATAATTGCCATTTCAAGTACTTAGGCCAAGAACTCTTTGATCAAATTGATAATAGAAACAAGTTTTATATGTGGAATGTTAAGTTGTTAATCACTCAGCTTAATTTAATCAGAAGACAAAGGAGTTGCTGACGCAATTGGCAAATAAAGCTTAGATTAAACCAAAATTATATATAACAGGAGAGTCAGAGCTTAGAGAATCTAATAAGCTTTATGGGTTAGTTCAATGTACCAAAGACTGGCAGGGATGGGGTATTGAATTGATTCCTTTTACAAATTTGTGTTTTTTGTTCTACATTTCTATTTATGTTCCTAATCTATTTGTAGTTACTGTGGAAATTGTTATGCATGAATTGATTACAATGTGAAGCCGATTTACTGATCTGCTATTACTATTAATATAGTATGCTACTTGGTGTTATTGATTTGAGAGTATTTCAATGGTTTGTGGTGTCAATTAACCAACCAAATTGGTTTTAGTGTGTTATCCCACTGTGTAAGTTAGATGATAGGAAATGGAATTAAAGATCAACTTAACTTTAGATTCCAAATTAAAGTTCTCACTTAATCATTTGGAACGCAAATTAGAAAAAGCTTAAATGTTAACTTTTTTAAATTCCAAATTTTAAAAAAAAAAAGCTTTTTTGTTAAAAAAAAATTAAAAAAGCTTTTGGAACGCAGAAGGTCGTCACTTGAATTATTCTTTGGTTGTGTTATCATTTAACTTTATTTTTTTTAAAAAAATTACAATAATAAATAACAAATTAATTATAAAGATAATGAAGTTCGCAATTTTTTTTGGTTATGTACTCGAATTGAATTTAGTTAGAGGCTAAATGTTTCAAATGTACTTAAATGTTTATTTCATTTTATCTTTAAATTTTAATTTCATGATAATAATTTTTTATTTATGTAAACATATCATGTGTATATGTATTTATATATATGTTTTTACAATCAATTTATTATTCTCAAATATTAAAATATTCATTAAACATTTATAAAAAAATTAAATCAGAATCTGCGTATCGCATGGGACTACGAAGTAGTTTGTTACAGTATTTAAAACATTTGCATAAGGTAGTTAGTTACAAATTTATATAAGAGCCTCAACAATTTGTTACAATTATTATTATTAATATTATTATTGTTATTATTATTATTATTATTATTGGATAATAGAGAAAAATCACACTATATTAAAATTTAAAATAAATAAATCATAGAATAATATTTGAGAATTTATAATTGTATAATACAATACATTTCAATTATAAATAAAAAATTTTCACCTAAAATGTTAGATTCAGTAGATATTCAGTGTCATGTTATTGAACTCTCAACATCAACATCAATAGTTATGTTTGCTAGGGCATTTCATTTGGCTATTAGGTATCTCCTCATACTTCTTGGCGATATTCTTGGCGCATAGATTTTTCTCTTTTTTTTTCTATTTATCATAAAATAATATGAGTTAAATTATAAAAAGAAAACATAAAGGGCTAAATTAATTATTATAGTAGTTTTCAAAAAAATAAAGTGAACGTTTGTCCTTTGCAAGAGGGAAAAAAAAGAAAACTTTGTCACCTAGCGAGCTTAAATAAAAAAATGATACAATCTTTTATTGCTACAAATTATTCAAATTAATAACAAAGAAATTGTATAGGACAATTGCCAAATCAAATTATAAAAATAAAAAAGCAAACCAGACCATTTCATACATATCCAAGACATAATTCATGAATCATTCATGACAATTCTTTTTTTTTAAATAGTGCAAATACTTGACAGAAAAAGCATAGCCAAATTTTATTAATTTCATGTTCTTTTGATGTCAATAATCCTATAAATAAAACTCACAACCAACATTTCATGCAATTACAAAATAAAGAAGTGAAGATCATAAAACAAAATTAAAGAAAATTACAATCAATAACTTCTACTTGAAAATTCTTGAAAGCTTGAAGAAAAAAAGTAAGTCCTTTTAGTTGTCCTTGAATTAAAATCATCAAACAATCATTTAGATTGAGGACTACAATAATATGGTAGTTTAAAATTCAAAACGATACTGATTAGAAAAAGATACTTGAAGGTCAGTGCTGTGATCACTGAACAAGCCATCAAGAGTACTAAACTAGTCAAATGCTAATAAGAGAATATACACAAGACTATAAGCTAAAGCAGCTGCCTAATTAAAATTAAAACTACAACATCCTTTTTCGATAACCTAGTCTTACAGATCAGTAGAGGAAAAAATACAATTTGCTTGATCACCAACTGCTCTAAACTAATATGTAGCCTGATGCAGCAGAGCCTGATGTAGTAGAGCATATAATTTCAAACATAAGCTTATGAATTTTGTTTTTGTTAAAACAAAAAAAGCACATTCAAGTTTGATGATGTACTTATGTGATTTGTGCATGTGCTCTTATCTTTCTTAATATTTGCTACTTCTCTTCTTCCTTTTTCAAGTCCAAGGTGTACCAAAATCTGCAATAAGCATTGAGTACAAGTGCAGCTTGCCATAAATCAACCAAAAAAATAGCATTCCAATTAGTTCACTAACTAATTGATGATTCACTGAAACAAGAGAATAATCAAGAGCAAAGCTCTCAAAACAGGACTAAATCCCAGGTGAAGAAAGGGATTATCTAAGAGGTAACCACTATAAAACTGAATTAAAAAAAAACTCTAAAATAGCAAATAAAACTCTCAAACAACGAGCCCAACCACAAAAATACATGAGCAAACAATACTACAAAAAAACTGAGAACTGAATAAAAAATAGCAAAAAATAAAGGACTTATTAGAAATTGGAGAACTAAAAAGAAAGGACTCATTTAAGGAACATATTTGATGATACATGAAAATCCCCTACCAATCCCATAGTGACACGTGTAAAGTAAAGTTAACCAAGATGACATGTCAACTGCCTTTGACTAGTTGACTCTCGTTGTTGTAGCACTCCTCCTTAGAGAGATTGTTTATAAGGGATCTCGACTTTCATTACTCCACACCTTTTAACTACTGCACTTGGGGAGGAACCCCGTTTGTCTGACTACCATACCCAGGGAGAAACACTGCCTATTTAACTATTGTACCTAGGAAGGAACCCCACCTGTATCCATCCTCAACAAGTGCCTACTCCTTTTCAATTCACTATCCCATCATATAGTTGGCCGAACTCCTTGACAAGCCATCACTCCCAGTAGGGCTCCCTGCCTATGAGATGTCAACACATGGCTTCCAAAGTTACTAACCTCTTCCCTGCCTGTGAGACGTTGACACGTTGCATTTACTTTTTACTGACCCCATCTTGTAATTCATACCTCAAGAAATATTGGTATCTTCTTCTTTCTCTCATTTTTACTTCTTCTTTACTACACACACACACGTTCACTTATGGTGAAGAACTTCCATTTTTTTACAACAACACTTCTTAGAGAATCACATCTCTCTCACAAGAAATCCATGATGACTTAGGCATCAGAGGGGCTTGGGGTATCCCTACCCTCCTTGATCCAGATTTGCTTGTCTTGTAGGTATTCTTGAGCTACATCACTATCGAAGCTAAGGTAAAAAGGTCCAAGAACCATCATTTGGCATCGTTTGTGGGGAGAGGATGATTTTTATTACTTAAAAGGTCATCATTTTTCCATTACAATTTCTCTCATCATTTTTGTTATCAATTTACAAATAAACTTTGTTGTGCTTGTATTTTCTCCTTCATTCTCTTTGCATTTTCTCCCTTGAAAGTCAAGAGAATATTTTACAATTCTTGATATGGTCTTCTCTCTTTCCTTATCTTTTCTCCATTGAAAATCAAAAGATATCTAAGGTGATGATGGGAAAAATATGTAGTACTTGTTTTATTATATTGCATAAAAATTATTGTGTCACTGTTATTATTGTTGCATTTCTCTCTCTTGGAAAATAGTTTATAAGCAAATTCCTTAAAAGAGGATATAAATTTATAAGGAATAAAGAAGTGGAAAAATCTTTTTGAGATGGGCTTTGTATAATATTTTTACATTACTGACATTGAAAAAAGATAAGAGAAAAAGAAAGCTCAAGTTATAGGTCTTTATAGGGAGACCCGTCTTGTCATGCACCATCTGGAAGTTACTAGGTCGGGACCCTCCCTAGGTCATGAAGTTTCTAGGCATGTATCACCCTTGGGATCACCTTCTAGGTAGGAAACACTCTTTCACTCTTCATTACCTCTTAGTGAGTTGGAAAAGCAATTTGAAGAATTTCTTGAATGGAAAATAAAAAATTTAGAAGAAGAAAGTTTTATGATCATAATATAAAGCCCCAATAACCCTTCTCTGAGGCAATCAGATAGGAGCCTACACCTTATAAATTTTAATTACTTTTTCTTCCTACTAGCAATTAGATAATTGATCCTAGAGATTATTTTTTAAAGTTTCAAATGGTTATCAAATCCTATAGATCCTAGGGATAACTGATCCTAGAGATAAACCACACTCAGAGGTTTATTTCGAACATCCCAACTGAAAGGGGATTTTCCCACCTGGAAACCATTGTCTGGAGTCAGGGCAAAAGTCTACCTGGGTGTGTGGTCCTATCCAATATTGAAGCTTTGAAGATCCCTCACTTTAAAGACTCTCGAGCTGTTAAGACAATCATGAAGGATGAGTACACTCTGCAAGATGATGCTTTTCGTACCTCTAGGTTTGCTTCTAAACATGAGGAGTTGGTAAATTCTCCCTCCTTTGAAGAGGCTGAAGAGAGTGTAAGTACCATATAAATAAGTCCAGACAGATAGAGTCTTGTATGTGCTATACGAGTGCCTCGAAGCTGATGTTATTAAGAGGACTCCCTTACCAAGACAACTAGTCAGGGAAGGATCTTGCCTGTATGACTTGTGGATGCAAGAAGTCTCTTTCCGGGAATCCTACATGGTTATTCTTTTTTTACGCTCTTATACTACATGTAGCTCTAAGCACAAGGGCAAACATTATCATCAAGGTAGTATCTCTTTTTTCTTTATTGAATGATTGATGATGTTCTCTTGTCTTGTGAAAGACGGGTGGTGAATGCTTACTCCATTTTGGCTATCTACTATTCCTTTGGCTCTTTATAAATGAATCTGTATACTCCCTCTTGAGTGAGGGAATCTCCTCTATTGAAGTATTTCTACTTATGCGACTAAGTGTTCGAGTCTCTCTTTAAAAAGAAGATATTGTCTTTTGAAGCTTCTCTCTTTGCGTATGTGATGATACTTGGATCTCCTCTTCATAAGAGGATGTTTCTTATGACATCTTACCAATAGGAGCTACTCCCTGAAAATCCTAGAAAGGAAGCCTATAAGAACCTAATTTCGGGATGACTAGAGTATGGATGCAACAGAGGACCCGATGATGAAAATAGAGTGTGAAATTAGATTTATTGGTTTTAAATTAAATTGTAAATTATTTTTATGGACTCAATTGAAATGCCTCTTTTTCTTCAGGGGTCTTTTTGTAATTAAGTGTTAAAAAAAAGAGAAAAATCATAAGAATGGATTTCCGATCGGAATTCCAGATTGTCGATCGGCAATCCACAATTTCGGTCGGAATTGTACTATCCCGATTCATGAAAATTTTATTTTTTTGTAATTTTTATTTATTTTTCTTAAATTTGATTTGTTATTATTTAATTTATTTGATAAATATGTATTTATTAGATAAATGATAAATAAAAAATTAATTTTTTATTTTTATCCATTTAGGGTTACAGTGTGTGTTTTTATAAATACTGCATGATTTTCTTTTCAGAGAGGATTTTATTTTTTCTTTTCTCTCTACTTTTCTGATTCTTAGCCGTCAACCAAAACACATCCACTCTTCTTTAATTTTCACATACTTTTTTCAAGTTTTAGCTGGTAATCAGATCCAAATAAATAAAAACTAACAGACAAACACAACAAAAACCACAGGCTTTCATCAATGGTGATCACCTTCTGAGGGAAATCAATACTGCATCCATCAAATAGTTTCCTCTTCTACTCCTTTCTCTTTTTTATTTTTTATTTTATTTTTATTTTATTTGATCCTTTTTTTTTATGTTTCATGATGGTAGGAGCAACTTAAATGGAGGGGTGGAGATAAGGCCAACCATGAAGATCCATGGAATTCCATCGATTAAATCCTGTATCAATTTTGCGTAGTTCCCTTTAGGTTTATTTATTTGTATTATTTTATTTTATCTAGGCTTTGGGTTTGTATTTTAATTTTCCAATAGTTGTTGTTGTAATAGCACCATTAGTGGGAATATAGTGGAATTTTAATTTCTGCACTTTAAAAATCAATTAGTAAATTAGGTCCATTTGGTAAAACCCTAATTAAAATCAATGGTGGCTTTAGATTAATTTAGGTGGTATGTAAATCAAATTAGGGTTAGAAATCCTTGTTTGTATGTTTGTATGTTTATTTGGTTTGTTTTATTGTTTGGACTTGCTTTTATGCTTTAATTTATTTTGATTCATTTTGGGCTCCAAGCCCACGTGCAGATTTTAACTCACTAATAAAATAGGCCTTTAAAATTAAATTTAAGTTTAATTAACTTTAAAATCAATTTAGGCCCATTTAGATTAATTTAGACTTTAGGCCCACTTTATATAATTTAAAATAAATTTAGACTTAGCTTAGCCCATTAAAGCATTTCTTTTAAAATAAATAGATTTAAGATCATTTCATTTAAATTAAAATAAGTAGAATTAGGCCCATTAAATTAAATTCATTTTTTCTTAAATTTGGTAGACTTGGGCCTACTTTTAGAATTGAAAACAATAGATTTAAGCTCACTAATATAATTAAAATATAGGCCCACTTTTAGTTCTATTTCACTTGTAAACAAAAAATGTAGATTTAGTTAACTTAAAATTAAAATCAAATGTAGTTTTGATTTAGGGACGTTACGCCTTGAATGCATTTTTTATGTGCTTTTTCATGGATTGGTTGCCTAAGGGTTAGATGGATGTTCAATTAGGGTTTAATGAAATTGCATGTAATTAGGGAATAAGATAGTAATTCATAAAATAATTCTAAATGAACATAAGACTAAAAGAAGTTGGTATTCCGTATCCAGAATTACTAGTTTTGGTGCTAGCTTGTATTAGAGAATCGAGTTACCACCACCTTCGATTTGTCCTGGTTACTCCTCATCTCCACGCTATGTCTTTGTGATATAGTAGTGTGTTCCCTAGAGCCCTAAGCTCAAACAGTGTCACGGTTGCAATAAATTTAGGTGCATGTTAAACCCATCGTCTACAAAGCCAATTAGACATCTCACTGTGTAAAGGTTATTTATACAGGACTCCTGCCTTAGAGGAAAAATATCCTTTATGCATCAAATAGTTCTAACTCCCTATAGGAGCAAAGTACTCTTCATCAGAAATTCTCAATAGAATATCTGAATCTTCCCCAAGGGAGAGTAATCTATTTAACATGATTATCAATAAAGGATTATCTATTTAAGAACCTATACCTCCTATATAAGAGTAACATTTCCCCATTAGAAATGCCTACCTGGAAATCATTTACTCCGTTAGGGAGAGAATGCTAATAATGCATCCCTAGAAGGAAAAAATTACTTCATTTCAAAAAATAATAATTTAGTTATAAAGAAGTTCCCTAATCAGACAAGATGATTCTTCAAAGGTCCTATAGAATCTTCATTTTTCTCAGAAAGGCTGGAATTCTCCTTGAGTCCTAAGCACCAATTCCATTTAGGACATTGAGAATTGCCATTTTCCCTATATCAAAGATTGAGGAATATTGTCAGAATCAGCTCATAAAGGAATTAATCTTTTTACTGCTTAGGAATTTGGTTATGCATCCTACACAGTTCAAAAGTAATTGAAGATTCCTCTTATTCTACTTGAGTATGTCTCTTTGGATCTAAAATAATCATGAGAAGTCTTCAAGGTTGATTACGACCTATCATATAAGTTTTCCTTATCAAACATCTTCAATCAATATGTTTTAATTGTTATTTTATAATGATACATGTCTTATTCAAATTGCATGAAGCATGAATTCCTTCCTATATAGGAAGTGACCCAACCTTGTATCCTCTACGAAGAGAGAAGATCCCTCTAGTCAGTCTTATCCTGACCTGACTCTGCCTACCCGTAGGCAGGCAAGAGTCTATACTCCTTAGATTTCTTCTATAATAAGAGAACTCATATTTCTTTTTGCATGAATTATGAAACGCCCTATAGGTTACAAGGCTGAATTTCTCCTTTTCATAATTATTAAATCATGTAACGTGGTATTTTTATTATTATATGTCCTAAGTTACTTTTTTTTAAAAGCATATTGCATATCATCTATTTGTATATATGTAAATCTTTTGCATAATTTTTCATATTGATAAGAATGACATTCTTATTTTAAGTATATGCATATTTTTCTTATGATTATTGTCAATGGAAAGAACCTTTAGAGGATAATACCCCTCCCAAGAGGGCCAAGAGAAGTTGTCACACTCTTTCTTTCAAAACTCCTATAAGGCCTTTAAAAAGCTCCCCATGAGAGGAAGACATAACATCCTTAAATGCACCAGAAAGGAGGTTTTGACAGCAATCAAGGATAAAGAGCATGTTTAGTGACTAAGGGATTTGCCCTCCAACCCTAAAAACCAAGATCAGATAAAACATTGTAACTTCCACCTGAAATTTCATCACAATACTAATGAATGCCACTAGTTGATATTGAAAATTTAAAGATTGAATCAATAGTCTGCTGAGAAGCTTTCTAAAGAAGGGGAACATTCCCCCTGGATAGCCCTCATATAACAAGGAGGCGCGTATTACAAGACCTTAGAAGAATAAATAGTTAGTACTTCCGCCTTGCTATTGGTAATCAGAGAAAATCCTCCCCTTGAGTAAAAGAAGTAGAAGGGAGAATTAGGGCAAATGAAAAAAGGTGCCGATAGAAGGAAGGAAAGAATTCCTCACATGTGTGTGATAACTTCTGGCTCGAAAGACGTAGAAAGTGCAAAGACTCCTCACATAAATGCCATTGTTGTAATATTTGTGATTAATGGTGAAAGGGTGGAGAGATATACTCTTTTAATTAATTCAAGTAGTATCATTGAGTCAATTGAGCTCAACTTATTTTTAAGAAGAAATCTCTACTAAACTTATATAGGTTCTACCCAAAGGTTGATCATCTATATAGAATTCTCGATCACTTAGACTCTTAGTCTCTCTACATTGGTTATTCTATATAACAAGCATCAGAATGGTTACTATCTTAAATTTCAGAGATCTTTAACTTATTTACTAATAGGTCTAGCGGTAGTGAAATGATTTTGGCAAGTTAATTTCTTATATGATAAAGATTGGTCACGAATTCACTTCTAAAAATATAATGTTTGATGAGGATAGAAAGAGCACAGCCAACATCAGTTCACTAGTTTAAAATCATTACCATTCTTCAAACTCTTTTTGAGGGGGGGGGGCAAGGAGGTGTAAATACTCCCTAGTTTGACAAAGAGACAGAAATCCTCCCTAGTTATTACCAAGTGCTTATGGATTTTGGAGATAAAATAACTTAGGTGACAGTTGAGAAGCAGACATACAACTAGAGAATAATGCTCTTTGGACTAGAAAATACCAGTCCACACTTCGAATAAGAACATCTTATAAAAGGAAGAAATTTCCAAACTGCAATGAAGCAAAGACATGTGCAGAACTAGTTTTTGTTTCCATGTTAGACAAATCTCCTCACTGAGATACGCCTTTCGAACACTTATAACGTGTAACTTTCAAGCAGGTTTTCTCAGAAAGATTGTAGTGTCCAGGGTGGATTCCCTATCTAGTTACTCCATACTGGGGAGTAGATTCCCTATCTAGTTACTCCATACAGGGGAACAAATTTGTTATCTGGCAACTCTATACAGGGGAATTCCATCAAATCAAAGAGAAACTTTGAAGCCCTCTCTTTTAAAAGCAAATGATATGTTAAAAGAAGTGTAAGAGGGAGTATATGTCTCCTGCATGTGGTTTATCTGACCAAAGAGGTAGAGTCTCAGACCTTGACAGGCATTACGAGATATAAGTTACTAGTCAAAAAGCTATCATCTCCCTCCAGATGAATATTGTATGCCAATTTGGGACTTAGTGGCAAACAAAAATTTACTACCTTGGTAGGCAGAAGTTTATTACCTTGGCAGGCAGGAAATTACTACCCTGTAGGCTCTAAAGAAAACTTGTTATCTATCTTATTTTTATAAATTTATAATAGACTACTTCATTAAGAAAGGAATTATCTCTATTGAAGCTGCTCCATCAATATGGCATAATCTTTAAGTCTATGTTCCAAATAGAAGCATCCTCCTCTACAATATTTCTCTTATATATGATCGTGTTCAGATATTCTCTTGAAAATGAAGTGTTCTCTCACAACATGCTACCCCAGTGGGTATGCACATAAACAAACGAAGCATAAAATAATGCAAAAAGAAGTTGACAATATTCCCACACTTTGGTGTTTTTAACTTGTCAAAAACTCCTAGCCATTCGATATAGACAAGGAGGACAACCACCTCCCTACTTAGAACTTCCAAATCAAACAAAACCCTTGAGAAAGGAAGGGTTCATAAATCAAATCTCCCAGAAGAGGAGAGCTCCAATAAAACCCCCAAGAAAGGAGGGGATCATAAATTAAATCTCCCAGAAGAGGAGAAATCAAACAAAACCCCCAAGAAAGGAGGGGATCATAAATCAAATCTCCCAGAGGAGGAGAACTCAAACAAAACCCCTAAGAAAGGAGGGGATTATAAATCAAATCTCCCATAGGAGGAGAACTCAAACAAAACACCTAAGAAAGGAGGGTATTATAAATCAAATCTCCCAGAAGAGGAGAACTCAAACAAAACCCCCTAATAAAGGAAGGGATCATAAATTAAATCTCCTAGAAGAGAACTCAAACAAAACCCCAAGCAAGGAGGGATCAAAAATTAAGTCTCCTAGAAGAGGAGAACCTGAATAAAACCCCCAATAAAGTAGGGGATCATAAATCAAGTCTCCCAGAAGAGGAGAACTCGAATAAAACCCTCGAGAAAGTAGGGGATCATAAATCAAATCTCCCAGAATGAGGAGCATCCAAATGAAGCCCTCAAGAAAAAGGAGACAAGCCTATTTCTTAATATTCTAGAATAATAAACAACAAACAAGATAAAAATAAATAGTGATAATCAATTTTAATGAACATCGATCATACATTTATATTGCTTAGAAGGTTATCCTAAACGTATGCCTCTTCATTCATGGTCTCTATTCAAGTAAGAAGAATACAAAAATGTATAGTGACAGAAAGAACAACAATTCATCGTGGCTAAAGTCTTGGTAGAAAAGTTCCCTAAGAGACATATGTCCATCTTTACCTTTAAGTCTAATAACATGCCCGGTATATGCTTATTAGTGATCAATTATAAACTCAATGTGGATCTTGATATATAGTCAGTACAATAGAAAAAATGCTTTCCCTATGTAACCTATAAGTAATTAACAGTGAAGTAAATAGGCTAATAGAAGTTAGATTTATCATAGAGGTCACTCATCCCCTTAGCTAGCCGATGTTGTTCTAGTCAGGTGGGGGAAT
This sequence comes from Mallotus repandus, assembly GCA_949671775.1. Classification (NCBI taxonomy): domain Eukaryota; kingdom Viridiplantae; phylum Streptophyta; class Magnoliopsida; order Malpighiales; family Euphorbiaceae; genus Mallotus; species Mallotus repandus. The sequence goes on along the minus strand of CATIWM010615195.1, from coordinate 1,168 downwards.
GGCAAATAAAGATTATGCATAGGTTTTATAAACCTGAATAAGGCTTTCCTAAGGATTGCTTCCCATTACCATCCGTTGATAGGCTGGTTGATACAACTGTTAGGTTCGAGTTCCTCACAAAGGTAGATATCCTATCTGTGTGCCATAAGATCTTCATAAAAAAGAAAACAAGAAGAAAACTACCCATGCTACATAAATACCATCCTGATAATGTTCTTTTTGTCATCATTAGGAAAAACTTTCTAGGTTTCATGATATTTCACCTCATATCAAGCACTGAGCACGGTATTAGCAAAAGAAGAAAATCATATCCAAAAATTGGTTTATTATGTCAATAGAGTGCTAAAGAGGGCTTAACTAAAGTCTTATGGGTTGGAGAAACTGGCCTATGACCTTATGATAGCTGTGAGGAAGTTTCGAGTGCACATTCTATAAAGGCAAGTTACTATCCAGCCTAACACTCCAGTTTGGCAGACTTTTCAAAGACTCTCCATTGAAGGTCAGATGATGATATGAGCATAATGCCTATGGTCGACTGACTTTCAACTTCCTTTCTTTCAAAGCTGGACCGGGGGCCCTATTGATTGATAGAGCAAGGCCTATGGCTCGAGAGATATTGAAAGTGAACCTGTCACTGTCAATTGGTTTAGGAAGAAGTCAACTGGCTTAGGAAGAAGTCTAATTAAAATATGAGGATATGGACTGAATATGAATCAAGAAGAGCTATCAAGGCTGGCCTTAGCTTATTTCATCACCAAATGCAATTTTAATGAGACCGATTCTGAGGACAAACAGCCAGGAGAAAAACCTCGTTATGCCTTCGACCCCAGTAACTCTACTCATTTATCTTACTATAGGAACTTACATGCAGATCGATCCTGTAGTTCTAGAAGAAGTGGAGCTGTAGACGGTGGGGTTTAGCGCGCGCCCAAGTTTATTGCAACCGCGACACTGTTTGAGCTCAGGGCTCTAGGGAACACACCAACCATTGTCACAAAGACATGGCGTGGAGATGAGGAGTCACCACCCAGGGTAATAACTGGGACAAATTGAAAGTGGTGGTAACTTGATTCTCTAATACAAGCTAGCACCACAACCAGGAGTTCTGGATACGGAATACCAACTTCTTTTAGTCTTGTGTTCATTTAGATTTATTTTATTAATTATT
>CATIWM010615089.1:0-15766 GCA_949671775.1 Mallotus repandus | reverse complement strand
CACATATACATATATATGACATTTTAATAGTATAAAAATATAATTTTTATAATATTAATGAAATTATTTTAATAATTGTATGGACTTAATTGTTAATTATAAAAATTATAAGAATTAAATAAAATTTTTTTACAATTATAAAAAATAATTTGAATATTTTTAATTATTAATTTTGTAATAAAAATTTAATGTGTTTGAAATTAAAAGTAAAAGGGTTTAATATGCCAAAAATTTAATAGAAGAATGTAATGTAAAAAAAAAAATTAACTACAGAAAGTTAAGATGCATGGTAAAATTGTAATGAAAATTAGTTGGCATGAAGAAGAAGAAGAAAGGGAGTTAAATAAAAGCGAAAAATGGTAAATATGGAAAACTTTTTGACCCAGAATTAGAGTAGAATATGTTACGTTAGCGTTTGACTTCACTTTTGGATTTGTTATAAGAAAGAGAGGACAGGTATCATCATCCCTAATTTCAAGGTAAGAGTGAAAAAGCCAGCAGCATGAATGAAAGAAAGAAAGAAAGAAAACAATTTAATTTGTTTCATTTTTAAAGAAAAAAAAAAAAGAGGAAAGATGAGCCTGTGTCTGTGGCTGTGGCTGCTGCTCTCTACTGCTGCATCTGCTGCTAGCTGCAGAAAGAGATAGAGAGAGATAATACAAGAAATTAAGAGAGTACGTAAAAGGGTGTCATGAGACAATGCGTATTGCCGAGGAACCGACCGCGATCTTTTCTAAAGATTTTAGCCCTTCTCATGGCTATTACAAGTATATATTAACCTTTTTATTACAATTTACAATACTAACTCACTCTCTCTTCTTCATCTTCTTCTTGTTCCTTGTGAGTTGTGTTTGATATATATATGTCACTTACTCTATACTTCTGGTCCTTCTGAGGAAACATATGTGATAGGTGGACCTCTCATCTATATGAGGAGGCAAATTAGCTTTTTCTTTAACTGTGTTGCAGAACTCAAGAAAAGATATTTCATGTGTTGTGTGCGTGCCTCATCCATATCATTCTATTTTATCATTATGCCTCTCATAACCCACATTTCATATTTGAATTTTTTCCATAACCCACATTTCATATATGAATTTTTTCCATGGAAGTTAAGAATATATCTCTATACTCATACTGGAGTTAAAAATCACAATTTTTTGACTTTTATAAATTTATATCAAACTTTAAAATTTAGTAAATTTAATTTAATTTGACATATTATTCGCAATTGTAGCACAATTACAATTTGATGAGAAAAACAAAGTAAAATGCGCACGTGACATATGAGATAAAGTAACTAAAATCTATTTCTATCAGTTCCACATTTATATTATCTAAACACTAATTATAATAGTTAGTTACCGTCCAATCTAAGTAATTTTTAAAAATATAAAATAAAAATGAGAATAATTTATTTACTTTGTAAAAACTATATTCATCTTCTTTTTTATTTAAAGCTTTAAATGAATATGGAGCCATAATAATAAGGTTAGCTAATTTATCTTCAATGTCAACTATGTGTTTTCCTTTTTAATTTTTAAATAAATTGTAATTATGCTAAAATTGTACATAATATGTCATATTGAATTAATTTTGGCAAATTTTAGGCCATGTTTAGTTTTGAAAAATAAGACTTGTACATAATAAAAATAAAATTTATTGTTTAGTTGTGATATTTTCTAATTTAGAAAATTAAAAAATTATTTTCTAAATGTTCTAAATCATAAAAAGCTTTAGAAAATCAATAAAAAAAATATTTTCCTAATTTTTCAATTAATATTTTGACATTACCACAACTTCTACTACTACCACCACCACCACCACCATAGCCTCTTGATACAGTGGCTGCAGCACCACCACCACAACCTCCTACTATGGCTGCAGCAACAACACCACCACCACTACAATCTTTGCTACCACCACCATAATCTCCATTATCTTCACGACCACCATAACCTCCATTATCTTCATCATCACCATAACTTCCACTACCGCCACCACAACCTTCTGATACAATGGCTATAGCACCACTACCGACACCACCACCACTACCACCACAATTTTTGCCACCTCCACTTCCACCACCACAGTAGTTGCACCACAACCTCTATAACCTCTGCTACCAACACCACTACCACCATAAACTCCACTACCTCCACAATCTCTGCTAGCTCCACCACCAACACCACAATAGTCTTATAACTTCAAATTGAAATTAATTAAATGTGTATGATCTAAAATTTTTTATAAAATACGTAAATTTAATATTAAATAATATCATAAGAATTACAGTTATTATTATTATTATTAAATAGAAAGTTATTTAAATAAATTTTATCAGAAAAATAAAAATTATGAGAACATGAAAAATTATAAAATAAAAAGTAACAAACAAATTAATTTTTTATTTTTCTGTTTTCTATTTTGGAAAATGTAAAACTAAAAAATAAAGAAAATAAAAAGAAAACTAAATTAAAAAAAAAAACTAAATAGCTCCTTAAATTTTAGTATAAATATGCAAAAGATTAAAAAAATTGTGATTTTTCGTTCCAATAGATCATCTCTATATTGGTACGATGCATCTAAATTTTTTGTTTATTATTTTTTTGTGAAGTTTATTTTTATCATTTTTTCTTTAGGATATTATTTGACTATTTTATTTTTAAGTGGACCGTCTCTTTAAAAGATTTTAAACGTCGAATTAACTCTTCAAAATTTTAATTTTACAATCCCTCCTAGATAATTTTAACGTTTACATGTATGAACTTCTAATTTAATTACATTAATTTTGAAAAATAAGATGGAAATACAAATTTATTAATTAATCTCAATAGAAGTCATCAAAAATACTATTTTAGTAAATTTTAAAATTATAACATAAAAATTAAATAGTTATAATATTGAGTTTGGGCATTATATTATCACAAGTAAATTCTTAAATTTATTAAATATAGCTACTTTTTAGATTTAATTTTAATTTATCATTTAAAATCAACTCATAATTGGACCTTATGAATACATATTATTGATAATTATTATATCACTTTTATACACCAGGATTAAACTTATGAATTTCAATAAGCAAACCAAAATGCAACAAGAATTTGTTTGGTATAAATGAATTCCACAAAATTTTATGGATTTCATTTGCAAATTCAAATGATGTATGTTTGGTTTAAATGAATTTTGTATGAAATTCATTTGCAATTCTAAATTTTTAAATTTGTGGAATTGAATATAACTAAATCAAATTCTATCAAAATGGTTGGAATTTCCAAATGAATTCCACAAATTTTAAGTCTATACTTTTAAATGACTAAAACACCTATCCTTACTTTTATTTTCAAAAGTATTTTTATATTTAAAAGGGTATATTTAACAAAAATATGAATTCAAAATTTATACCAAACACAATATAACAAAATATGGAATCCATTTCAAATGAATTTTATAAATTATTCATTTAAACTAAAAATATTTCATTAATAAAAATTTATTTGCAAATGAATTCCACTTGAAATTCATTTTCAAATGAAATGAATTCCTTAATGGAATTGAATCAAACAAGGGCTAAGAGTATTTGAAACCCTCATAAGTATTTTTGCTCTTTCTTTTGTCTAAAAATAAAAGGAGCCTTGATTGAAAATGTGAGACTTCAATTTTAGAGCATTAGGATATATACTCCTTTAATTGATTAGATTCATGTACTGAAATTAGATTTATAAAAATGGGGAAAAAAAGAAAACTTCAATTTAGAGTACCCATAAAATTAGATTCTTGTCTATTAAAATCCCTTATTTGGAATGGTTTCATTTCCATAGTTTTAAGAAAATATTATTGTAGAAAGTATAAACAACTTATTTTCCAAAAGCAGAAGTGTGAAGAGATGCAAATGCTCAGCTTGTAATAGAATATTTATATACATAGTTTACATATGCTATATCCCAATATGAAATAAAAGAATGAATAGCAACATAAACCTAATTCATAGTAGTTTCAATATCAAACTTTCACATCTAATTGTAGCCATTTTGGAGTCTCACAATTGGGTCGCGTCGCTCTCTTTTTTCACAAAACAATCACCACATGCGCACTTCAGTTACCTAAACAAGGCCCTATGATCTCTGTCAAACATTAACGTCTGTGAAATGAAATGCCCTCTCATAAATGTGGTTTCTTCATTGTTTCAACCAACATGGTCCAAAACCCATTTTAGGGCAACCCCTTATTTCATATCCCCACATCAACCATTACTACAATTCCATGAAATGTAAACATCATTATCAGCAGCAGCTTAAAAGAAAAGAGCATTCATGCATGCAGTACCCAATTTCCGACAAGAATACAAAAAAATCCATAGCCTAATCCATCGTTTTTACATACATATGAAAAAAAAAAAAAAACGAAAAGAAAGAAAAGGGCTTTAGTGGGCAATTAGTTCTTCAATGGAAGGAATTCAAAAAACTGGTAAGGAGTGAAGTTAGCATTCATGGCTGCAGCAACTGCTGATGCTGTCTCAGTTTCTTTATCATTAATGCTTTGAATACCATCAAAACCTCCACCAGTAGTACTACGAAGAGGAAAGAGCTGAAGAGTTTGAGATTCCCCACATCCACACCCACTATCTTCTTCTTCTTCTTCTTCTTCATTGATGACATTACTATTGTTGAAGTTGTTATAAATAAGGCCATGCCCATTTTCTCTGTAGTAGGGAGCTATGAAGATATTAAGGTCATGGGTAGTTTTAATGAGCTTTGGGTCCATTGTTCTTATTGTTGGTGCCGTAGATGTTGTTGTTGTTGTCGTTGCTGTTGATGTTGCTGCCGTTAGGGTTGTAGTTGTTGGACAAGTAGTGTTATAAGCACTAGTACTAAAGCTAGTAGTAGTGTTTATGAGGTGGGTGGGAGATGGACAAGACAACTGCATCATCTGCCACGTGGCATTCTTCTCCATAAAGCTTCTTCTGTGTTGAAATTCTACTTCATCAAATTGAATCCATTCCTCTCCTGCTCCACACTCTGCCACTGCTCCCGCTTTTACTGCTCTTTGTATTGAAATTGATTCCTGAAAATTTCATAAATATTATTATGGCCATGCAACACATCAATATCCACTCACTCACTCACTCACTTTTATTACTCATGCACAAAACTTTTGGACATTCTTTTCTACTACTTATATATTATTAAGACACCAGCTAATTCTCTTATAAATACCAACAAATGCCACGATTAAAGTGCAAATATATGCAAACAGATTAGAACCCAATTTGTCTAGGGGTTAGCAGTGTCTTTTCAGTATCATGGGTGCCCCTAAAATCTTAAATTGACTGGCCAAAATTGTACCTTTTCCATTGCCATGACTCCATAATATATAAGCACAAAACCCAAAGAGAAAACAACAAAAACAACAAAAACCCAGCTTTGTTTCTTAACGGCAGCCCCGACAGAAAGGAAGTAATGCAGCTTTTGAACCCTTTTTTTGATTTCCCAACATAATATACAAAGTTTTTTTTGGTGCATATATCTTCTTCTTCTTCTTCTTCTCTTCTCCTACATATAATAAACCTTCAATTCTAATAACATTCTTGTCTTTTATGTGTGTGTGTATATATAAATATATATAATGAAGAAAAAACAAAAGAAACAACTTTTAATCATAAGGTAATTATCAAAGGTAAATTGCATGTTATATGGTTTTGCTCTAAGGATTAAAGATAGTGTATGTTTTGGTCAAAAAAAAAAAGATAGTGTATGTGAGTAGAAAATTAAAGAGGAGTCTGTTATTGTCCAATATGTAGAGAAAAGACAAATGAAGATAAAAAAGAATAGACCTCTGGTAGTGTACTGCAGTTAGTAGAGGGAGGCCAGTTCTTGGTCTGTTCACCACCTTCATAAGCTGTCCTATTTGCTCCTATGTAGACAAAAAGAAAAACAAAAAGAATACAACCCTTTTCAACACTCTCCAAACAACAATTGGAATTCTAAAAAGTTACCCATCAAACAGCTCTAACTAACAACAAAATGGAATTTTGAAAAAAGCCATACATATCAAAACATTTTTATCTTTTTCTCAAGCAAAGATAATAATATTATAGTTTTTTTCTTTTTTTGAGATAAATGTGCAAAAGGGTATTATTTTTTTTTTCTTATATATAGATTCCAAAACCTGATTCCTTCCTTTCAAAGATCTCTACATCACGGTGTTGCTGCTGCTGTTGCTCGTGTTCAGGAACTAGTGCAGATTCCATTTGACGGCGTCTTTTTTGCCTCTCTCTCGCCTTGTGGTTTTGAAACCAGTAGAACACATTCTTCCCTTCAATCTTTCCATATCTTCTGAGCTGTGCTGTTATGTGTTGAATTTGTTCAGCTGATGGAGTTCTTGTACCTCTTCTGTACAATTCCTCAAGTGTTCTTAGTTGCTCTGGTGTTGGATTCCATCTTGAACTTACTATAACTGGCTGTGTATGGAAGTCTCTTTTGCTTTGATCAGCCATAGTAGCTGCATCAACAAAAATAACATAATATATCTATCAGATTCAAATAAAGAAGCTCAAACCCAAGAGAAAGAGATACAAAAATGCAGAAATAAAAACATACCAAAATGGTGATTCAGTGAAAAGATATCAGTGCCATGAAGACGGCTCAGTCTGGGAGGGCTAGAGTTAGAAGGGATGTTTGTAGAATTAGGCACTGGTGTCCTTGGAATGAGAGGCCTAAGCTTTCTGCCACTGAAGGAATCTGTTGCCATGTTGAACTCGCCACCACCATCACTATAACCCATCATCCACATTTTAATGCAGTAGGGAACAAAACAACCAAAAAAAGAATTAAAGCTAAGTTTTTTCTTTCTTTTTGTTGTTGTTCTTTATTTCTGTTCCTCACTCAAGGAAGAATGGGTAAAGATTTTAGGTGATAAAAGTGGATAATAAAACAAGAGGAGGAGTAAATTTGCTTCTCTTTTCCTCAGAATGAATGGGGCTGAAAAATTGGTGTTGGGTTGAGCAGGAACAAGAATAGCATCAAAGAGGTGATTCAAAATATGGAAGTGGTTACCTTTATAACAAAGGCAGTAGCTGTTGTTTATAAATAGTATATATATTGGTGCTAATAAAGAGAGTCCTGGCTCGTTTTGGAAATGGGGTTAGTGTTGTACTGTAGTTTTTGAGTCTTGAGGTGTTCTAAAGAGATGGGGATTGATCACACACTACACATCTCCAACTACATCCACAATGAGGTGTATAGAGAAAAAAAACAAAGTTAAAATTATAATTAATGTATACATATTATTACCTACTGGTTCAAGTGAAAAGAAAATTAAATTATTTTAAATAAAATTTTAAATTTGAATTGTATATATAAAAAAATAGATATTTAAAAATTATTATTGAATTTATAAATTTATCTGATTTAAATTTTAAAATATTACAAAATTCATATATAATTATTGAATATCGAGACATTAATGTAAAAAAAAGGTAGTACCTATGTTTTGGTTCATTATGGAACATCAAAAAGTGAGAGCATGACATGAGGTTGACTAGCGTTGTTTTTTCCCCTTCTCTTTGGTTTGTTACTTGATATTATATTAAATATTGCAGACTTTCACGAGCCGATGTTATAAGTACCATTTTAATCTAAACACAAGTTGCTAATTTTACCATCAAAATTAAGAAATTTGTCTAATTTTCAACTTTTTTTCCTTTTGATATATATTATCACATGTCTCATTCTAATAGATTCTATTTCCTCAAAGTGTGGATTCCAAGAATCAGATCCCAATAATTAGAAATTAGAGTAACAATTTCTTAGAAAATCAGCTTCATTAAAAAACGAAACTAAGAAATATCCAACAATTAAATTACTAATTAAAATCCCAATATTAGCTAGATTGAAATATCTAATACATATAGTCTAACTTGTTTTAAACATATTGTTTATTATCTCATCATGTATGAGTCCAAAACATTAATCGAAATTATGAGTTCAATCTTCACTTTCCCATGATCTCTCTTCAAAAATCATAATATAAGAACAATGTTAAGAAAAATTTCTAATAAATTTATCTAATTAATCACCTATACTATTTTTTCTTTTATATGTGTATATAATTATATGGTCTTGTCCCTAATGCACATATAGCACTTATACCCTATTAAAGAAGAAATTTTATATCAATAATCACCGAATCAACTACCAGAAAAATATTTACGCTTAAGTAACATTTTTAATTTAAATTGCAGTTTATGTAGTTGTATTAAATTAATTATTAGGAGATCTTTACTCTTATGGTATTGTTTGAGTTAAACCATACTAGTTAGAGTTAAAAATTAGTCATTTAGTAAAAAATTATTTTAAAATCTAATTGGGTCCACCTTAATTTTTCTAACTTATATAATAAAATATTCAATAAAAAAACACAAATGAAGCATGTTGCCCTATAATAGGTTAAAACTGCCAATATGTATGTATGTATGTGTGCGTGTCTATATATAAAGGTGAAAAAACTCAAAGGTTATTGGCAAGTACTGCCAGAGTGCTCATCTCATAACAAAATTTGTTTTTTTTTTTTTTTTCTTTTACTTACTAAAAGGAAAGATCAACTATTGCAAATTTCCATTGTTGATTCAATTGTGCAAAGATTCAAATTTAATTTGATGGCCCTGCTCTTTTAAAAAAAAAAAAATTCAAAAGACATATATATTTTTGTTTGAAACATAAGGAAATACCATTGCAAAAATTGGTATGCTGTTTTTATTTTGAAACAATTAAAAATACTCAAATAATGTCTAAATCCAACAATTTAAGGCAAAAAATAAAAGGATCCTCAAACAAGAAAATATCCTTTTCAATTGTATCAATAATAAGATTAGAATGATAAATTCTATTATAAAAGAAGGAACAAAAGAAAGGCATTAGAAATCACTCAATAAAATAAAAAATGAAATGCTTAAATTTAAAGGGTATCTTTTTGAAAGTTATCCAACTTAAACTAGGAGGGTACACACCTTTTTTCCTTTTTTGGTAAACAAAACAAGAAAAAAAAAACTTATATTATATAGGGTGGCCATGGGTCCGGTACCGTCAGTTCCCTGGCCTAATGTCTGGTTCTGGAGGGATTCCAAACCGGCTGATTCCGGTACACAGTTCGGCTGGTTTAATTTTTTTAATAATATTTTTATTTTATAAAAATAACTAACAATAATAATATTTATATTACAAAATTAAATTAAATTATCTTAAAAGGTAAATAAATTACTTTGAAGCTGAAATAAAAAAAAAACTTTAATTAAAAAATTCAAAGAGTTTAAATTAAAAATAAAATTATAGTAAATATATTAAGTTAGTTTACCGTTTATATATTGGTTTAAAATAAAAAAAATTAAAGAGTTTGAATTAATAAATTAAATTAGAAAAATCAAATGAAAAAATAAAAGGCTTGAACTTAATTTTTATACCAAAAATTAAGTTGCCTACGTATCCTCATAAGGTTTAGAAAAATCAAAACCTACATAGTTCTCTTATCTTTTTTTGATAATTATTTATCCATTTACCTTTTAAATTTAATCACTTCCTACATTGGAAGTTGAAGTTCTCATTCCTCTTTCGGTTGTGAAGTCAAATAAATGATATTTTTTTCTCTTTTAATTTTCTGTGTCCTTAATGCCGCTCTAGTCCAATCATCAACGCATGTTTATGCCTCCAATTATTCAGGAGCCATTGAAGATTGAGTCTTATCCAAAATACTTTCTTCCACACTAAATGCTTATGTTAACAACAATTGTTGAAATTGGACTAGAAAAACTTTGTGAAGCAATTTGTGCAATGACTGAAAAATATATTTTGTTGTTGACTCCACCATTTAAGGATGGAAAAATCTTTACCTATTTTGCTATCACCGAACTCAAAAGTAATTTTTAAATAAATGTCAAGTTTGGGAGATGAACCGATGATCCTTGAGGTCTTTTATGTCTTTGCATTAAGACACAATTACCTATACTAATTTTCAGTTGTTCATCTTGAACTTAACTACCAGTAAGCATAGTAGGAATAACAAAATTATAAGATGTTGAACTATAATTAGAAATATCTTTATTATATTCATTAAAAAATTCTAATATTACTCTTCTAACATTATTAATTATTAAATAAATATCAATTTTCATTATTATCTATAAGATCTAAACATTCATAATATACACTTAAAATAATAATTTAATCCATCTATTTTACATCTAGGATAAAAAACACATGCGGCAAGATTAATTAATGAAATAAATTTAAAATAATTTAACCATTTTAATTTCATTATTAAAATTGATTCTCTTAAAATAATATCATTTTCATGTTCTTGTAATGCACTAATAATATTAATGCATTTAATTAATAATAAATGAGATATAGAATAATAAACACTACTTAAAACATATGGTGCATTGTTAAAAACTTTTAAAATATCTAAAAGTTTTGTGCAAACTTCCAATTTTGTGAATATAAATTAATTTGTGACACATTACTGGAAATAAATGTGAACAATAAATCTCTATATCCATATGACTCGTTTAATAATTCATAAGTTGAATTCTAATGAGTTGGAAAAAGAAAAATTACTTTTTCAATAGTAGATAGAAGCACATCCAAAGATCTTAAACATCTTAACATATAAATTCAAAGCATGATATGCACATCTAACATGAAAAAATTTACCTTCAATATTAGGTTGACAAAGAGTTCAGAGATCATTAATTGATATAGTATTTGCAATCGCATTATCAAAAGAAATTAAAAAAAAGTTTTCTACTAATCCATATTCTTCTAAAATATTTTAATCATTCTAAAAATATTATCGGCGGTATGCCGATCATCAAAAACTCTAAATGAATTTTTTTTTTGTAATAACCAATAATTATCATGCAATGACATGTAATGCCCATGTATGAATGATTTTGTTAGTGATCTCTCCAAATATCACTACAAATTCATATATGTCCATTAAAGTTTAAAAATAATTTTAGTGTTTCTTTTTTTTTTTATGTAAATTAAATAAAGTACATTTAAGAGTATTTCTAGGCACATGTTTAACTTGTGGATTTTAATGCTTTTTGGCAATAATTAACGAAACCTACATGTTCACTAAACTAAAAGATAAATGTTCCATACTAATTATTCTTGCTGATTCTATTTATTTTGTTCATCATTATATTTAAATAATTGAGAAGAAGAAGAAAATGATATTGCGTACCCAAAAATTTGAGATTTTCTCTTTTCAACATCAATTGGTGTTGAATACTTGTTCATCAAATGCCTTCTAAATGTGTCATAGCTACCTCCAACTTTGAATTTGTAACTTTGACCACAATAATTGCAAATGACGTGATAGGAGTCATCGACATTACGTTGCCTCTTAAAATGCACTTTAAAAATATCAAATTAAACTTTTTATTCTTGAACTTGTGGTGGAATATTTGTTGCAATTTCATCCATACAAGCTTCTTGACTTTCTTGTATTGAATAATCATCTTTCAAATTATCCATCATATTATATAAATCAACAATATTTGGTTGTAATTCACTAAAATATTGTGATCTTGATCCATCACTTTTTTTCACTTACACTTGCCATTTAAAAATAACAATGAGTAAATAAAAAATTTGAGAATTCAGAGAGAATAAAAAATAGAAAAATAAAATAATTAAAAAATATTATGGAGTATATATATAAAATTATATTAGAGAGTGATTAATTGAAAAATAATATAAATTGAAATTAATGAATGTAAATGTAAAGAATTTTGAAAGAATTTGATTTGTGAGGAAAAATTTCTTCCCCTCTAGCTATTTATAGACAACAAAATTAGTTTTTTAAACTCACTAAAATAACTTAATAAACTAGTTGTTATAGTTGTTGGAGTGGGTAAAATTATCTTTTCCAACTTAATTCTTTTTTTTTATATAAATAAAAATAGGGGGAGGCATGTTACTTCTTCCCCCTCCCTAGTGCTGCATGCAGAGACCGTTGCATGTTGCCAACGACCCAACTTTTTTTTTTTAATATGGTTCGAAACTAGAACTGATGATTCACAATTTCAAGAAGTGGAAGCGGTTCTAAACCGGTCTCTTCTTTAATTTTGAATTGATTTGACCCGATTATAAATTTGAATGGTTTTAATTCCAATTTTAACCAAGTTGGTTCCAGACTTGAATCGACTCGTGGCCATCCTAATATTATAGTTTAATTGATTTGATGATTGCATCAATTGATTTGATTGATACTATAATTTTAGACGTATACAAAACTAATTATATTCAAAAATTAATTTCTTTTTATCTCATATTAAAACAACATAATTCAAAATTTGGTGATCATTTCTCTAAAAATAAATTTTCGTATTCGGTAAGTGGTAAATAAATACTAAAATAAATATCATATAGTAATATATTGTAGTTATAATTAATTTCAATTATATATATATATAATTAAAAAATAACAAATATATGTCTAAAATAAATTAATTTACGAGTTTTAAATAAGTTAGCTTGTGAGCATAGACAAGTTAGGAGTTGTTAAACTCAATTTAACTCGACTGATTTATATGACAACCTTGTTAATTAATTTCAAATTCAATATATTGAACAAATTACAAATAATTGTTTATTGAGTGTGAGTATATATACATAGAAAGAGAGAGAGAGAATTGAGAATTTAAGGGAAGAGATGAGGGTGGAAAGAGAAAGTGAAAGTGGTTAGTGTTTTGTGATATTTGTGTGAAGAATGTGAAAAGAGAGAAATAGAGAATTAAAAGTAAGAGTAAAAAGGACAAAAGAAAAAAAGAGAAGAGAAGAAGAAGCGTGGAATTCTGGGAGGGAGAGGAAGATTAAGATTATTGGGAGTAGCAAATGAACAACGACGTGACGATCATGAGGGTTATCATAACACTCATCAAAAACCCTTCTCATTTATTGTTCTCTTCATGTCTCGTGCCTTTCACACTTATTCTATATCCGAACTGCCCCTCTCCTTCCCTTCTCTTTTCTTTGCATTCACATTTCAACTTCTCTTTTATCAATACATAATTTCAATTCAAAATAAAATAAAATAAAATAAAATTTCACTTAAAATCTTTTACATATTAAATATTAAAAATTATAATATCAAAAACAAAAACTTCTCCACTTTCAACTATCAATGTAATCGAGTTAAATAGAATTATAATACTGTCAAGTTTGACCTCGAACTGATTCTAACATTTGGTACTCAAAACTCAATTCGAACTTAGACTGAATTTATTTTAAATTTAGTTCAGCTTGATTAAATAATTTATAATTTAATTTGATTTAACTCATCTCAATTAATTATATAAAATTTTAAAATATATAAAGTTTGAAATATTTATACTCGATTTATACAATTAGAGAATATATTTATACAAATATAATAAAAAAAAAAAGACAAGTACATACAAATTTGATTAAATTCACGAATCTATGGGAATCCATTTTTAAATCTGAGAAAGTGCTTCCATATCTAAACTCCATCTAAATCTACCCTTTAAGTACCATTTGAGATAGCAAATATAAGTTTGATGTTTCTTCCAGTGTTTTGTTGGTTGTTGAGTTGTTGGGTTTGGCTAACATTTGTTGTCCTTTTTCATGTTAACATGTGTGCTGGCTTAGCTAGAATGATGTTACACTTTTACGTGCTATCACAGTTACTTTGTCTCATTTTTGGAATCTTTCCCTTTCCCAAACCTTTATTACTTCTTTATTTAATAAGGATGGATGGATGTGTACATGTCTATATCCTTTGTCCATGTCCATGTCCTGGCTGGTGGTGGTGGTGGTGGGTGCAGTTGCAGCTAATAAGATAGATTGCTGCTACAACTAGCTATATAACTAGCTACCTCCACAGTACTTACTACTTTCAAAGATATGATACAAAATCCCTTGCTCATTATGATGGAATCATTCCTTTCAATCAATTTTTTCTACTGCCTGCCCTGGCCCCTTTGTACTCATTGGAATTTCCCCATTATTATTATTATTGCTTAATTATTATATGAACTTCGTTTCCATAGAGTTTCTCTATCATATATCCTTATATATAAATATATATATATGCTAATTGTCTGCCTAGCTGCACAAAGTTTTCAAACTAATAAGGGAGTTACAACTAAATCAATTGCATTAGACTACTAAGAAACGCACTAATTTATTTTCTTCAATGAGCTAATATATTCTTGTTCAGTCCGGAAGACGATGCTAGTCATCAAGTACGTTTGCCCGTGGTAACTAACACATGGATCCATGGCCTTGCAATGATCCACAAGCTCTGCTATGGATAGAATCTTGTTTGTAGAAAAATCCTTAGGCCATTTAAATATTTTGGGCTCATGCCGTGACTTTCTAGGTACAGTGTGCATTTAATCGGTTCAGACTAAACCAAATTAATTGATCGAACTAAATTAGAATAAAATTAAACTGAATTAAACCAAAAATTGAATTAAATAAAATTTAAAAAATCAAAAATTTTAAAACAAAAATTAAATCGAATTTTTATAAATATTAATTATTTTAACATTTTTATTAAATTATTATATTATTTAAATAATTTAAAAATAAAAAATAAAAATTTTGATTTGTTCAGTTATTTAAGTTATCTAAAATTTTTAAGTATAAATTTGGTTCAGTTCATAAAATCAAAAATACAAAGTAAGCAAACCAAACTTGATGCAGAACGAAGGATTTTGGGAACTATAAGCCCCAATAGTTAAGGAGCTATATGAGAAGGAAAATCAACACATTCGATCATTTGAATCTCAACCTGTGTTCTCAAGGAAACTTCAAAACAAGTTTTAAATTCAGACATTTGACCTACATCCATATTTGCTAGTCCAAACAACCATGACTATCATGAATACATTGACCATCTTAAATCAATAACAAATAAGTAACAAAGGTTTGTAGATGTCTTAATTTATTACCTCAAAATATAAGATTGATAAATCCACACATTGCTAACCTAATTCACCACAAATTCAAAGTTTGATAATAGTATAGGGTTAAAACAACAAAAGAGAAAAAACACTTTTATTTTCTTTAATCTTCCATGAATCCATGCCTCTTTACAATGATGGAATGGTCTTGTTTATCTAGAAATCAAGAATAAGAACATACAAGTATTCTAGATGCACTTACATCAGATTACAATTAATATTGATAGCCATTAACTATATTAACACCTACTAATGGCCTTTATTGACCCACTAACATATAATTTTTGACTAATGATGTACTCTAATGAAGGTGGACAAGAAAAGTGACTTATTACATTGTTATTGTACTATTGAAATGGTCAAAAATACATTCTAGGTTGTGCTAAGGCATTTCCCCATGCATTAAACAAGTTGAAACCGTCCAAATCAAACATTTAAAACATGTTGTTTAGGAAATGTTGTTGCTATGATCGCAGGTCCCTACGACTACAATAGAAGCTTCATTTTCTTCCTCTTGCTTGCTTATTTAAGGTTAATTCGACCTCCTCAAGTAGTATAAGAATAGTAGCTTTTTAGCCCTTTTCACATGTTTTGATGGTCATTTGAGCCTCCCTTTTGCCCCTCAAACATTTGGATTGTAATTTGTTATTTTGGGGCCTTCCAAATGTCTTGATTCAACTCAGTTAAGGCTTCTTGAAGTTTTTTGGACTTGAATATTGTCTTTGGGCCTTGTTGGACTTTTTCATGGTTTGAGCTTACTACTTGGAATCA
>CATIWM010615069.1:0-10826 GCA_949671775.1 Mallotus repandus | reverse complement strand
ACTCTAAAATAGTTGTTTTCAGACCTAACTTAGAAAAATCACTCCGACCTGTATAAAAGGAATTTTAACCTCAAATTTTAACCAGACTCAGATATATATGTCTAGTATCCTAAATAAAAATTTTACTTCAATTTCTCAACTATCAAAGGGTTTAAAGATAGCTCAACATAATCAGCTTCAATAATCCTGGCAGACAGAGCAACTAAAAGTAAGACCTCATTTGACAATGTTACAGATAGAATCAGCTCCAATTCAAAACTAAAAAGTTTTAGATAAATATTTCATGTTTTCTCATAATCAAACAAAACTTAATTTGGAGTTTCCTAGTTCAAGATATACCGGAAATACCGAGACTAGTTCTTAAATCATGAACTCTGTAAACCTGGTTTATAAGCTAACTTTGAAAAATTTCTGGGAATTATAGAAAAATAATTTTGAGTTAAAATTTGAATCAGTATTAAATCTATATGTATAATGAATTTCTGTAAAGTTTCACTTAATTTAAACAACTATAGAGTAAGATATAAGCACCTGAACACAACCAGGTCACTATACACTAACAGAGTGAGCATCAAAATATTTTGTTTTATTAGTCTAACTTACTGACTGATTTTGCTCAACTTCAAAGAGACAAAGTTTTATATGACTCGTTAAATTTTATAAATCATCAAAGAAAACTCAATTTAGAGCTCTATAACTGAAGTTATGATCATAATACTGAGACTGTCAAACCAGACATATAGAACCCGAAATTTGCAGCATAGAAAACCTAACTCAATTCAACCAAAAACTCATAAATTACTTACCAATTAATCACCAAAGCCTTTAAATAGAAAGATTAGAGTCTGAAAAGTGTTTGATACCATCAAATTGAACTTGAAAAGTCAGCCAAAATCTGAAGAAGTTTACAGCCCCTTGTTCTCTCTCTTTCTCTCTTCTCTTTTCTTTTCTAAGGAAATGATGTTTATTTTCTATGTTTCTTTAACATATTCTCACAAAAGCTATCATCCACAAATTTAGAAGGATTTAGATAATGTTTGGATATTTTAAAGGTGAAATACCCATTTGAAGCCTTAATGAATTGGTTTTCTCCTCTATTAAACCCTAAGCTTTTAATTGTGCATTTTAGCACGTCCATTTGTTTCAATTGAGTCCAAATCATTCTAAAATTTTTAATTCTCATCCTTTACTTCATTTTTATTCCAAATCCCTTTTATTCTCAAAATTTTACTCATTTTGAGTGACATCAAAATTTTAAAATTCTCATTCTTTGATCGAATACAAATCACGGTTAATCTGATGCACTAACTTGACTACAATTACTAGCTTATACTTAAATTCTATCAACATGTATGTAAATGCAATGTATAAAGAATGTAATTTTACTTAGAGTTAGGGTACGGATGTGACAATTGTGAACTTTACAATGAAATAAGAACGGCGTGCAGAATATTCAATAAAAATGTGATACATGCATAAATAATATTAGGATAATGTGTTTAAAATTTTTTACCAAAAATACTATATTATCACCTAAAAATGAAGGTTATCCATTTCATTTTGAAAGAAATAAATTCCTAATAGCGTAGTGACAATTGATAAAGTTTGAGGATAGACGTCTATGTTAAATTATAATTAGTCGTCAATCCGTGTTTTACGCGTACTTTAAATAATATACACATTTTGATATAATTATTAAGTAATTTTAATAAATTAAAAACTACAAATTAATCAAACATAAAAGTGAAAGTTTAGAAAGTTACTATAATAATTTTATTTTAATTTTTTTATTAAAAATACATATATGTTTTTAATATTTATAGTAATAATAATAATTGACTAAATAAATAAATAAAAGAAAAATAGAATATAATTGATAAGTTACACATATTTACTTATGTTAAATAAAAATAAAAATGTGTTTCTAATTGAATAAAAGGTGGATGTTTTAATTAATTAAATTAAAAGATATAAATTCTAATGAAAAAGAAGAATAGTATTTTAGATATAGTATAATTAAAGTGTGTTATACAGAATAAAACATATGTATTTTAAAATAATAATTTTTATAAAGTAAAAAAAGGTAACTAAATAGATTAAAAAATATATAAAACATTAGTTTTATTTTTTTAATATTTATTGCCATTATTTGTAAATATAATAAGATTTGTGTTGAGAACTATTAAATTAGCATGGATTGCAAGTAATATGCATATTTTAAAATAAATTACTAAATAATTATAATAAAATAAAAACTACAAATTAATCAAATATAAAAGTTAGAACTTATTATTTTTTATTAAGAGTGCATATTATTTTTAATATACATACTAATAATAATTATTGAATAAATAAAATAAAATAAATATAGAAAATTGGTGAAAATTTACATATTTTTATTTTTAGGTTAAAAAAGAAAAATATTTTATTTGAATATAATAAAATGTTTCAGTTTAAATAAAAGATATTGTTTTTTTATGAAAATGAAAAGTAACATTTTAAATGTAATTAAATTATAGTATTTTATATTAAATAAAACATGTGTATTTTAATAAAAATGAATTTATTAATTTTTATAGAAAAATATTGTGAATTTTAATAATTTAACACATAAAATTTTAAGAGTTAATGTCGAATTATGAAAAGAGACACTTCTCAAATTTTTAACTTAATAAATTAAAAATAAAATATATCATATTAATTTTATTTTCTTTAATTCTTGTTACCATAATTTTTTGGTTATAATAAGATTAGTTTTTAAAATTTTTAGATTAGTATTATAGTATATATAGTAGTGTCTTAGTTGAAAAGTAATACTAAACAAATATTTGAGTGATTTAAGATAGAGAAATATGTAATGTATAAATATTTTTAGAATTTGAATAGCATTGAGATATGTATAATAGTATTTTAGTTAAAAAATAATACTAAATAAATATATGGTAAATATTTTATTTTTAATAAAAATTAGATTTTTTAATAGTTTGACACATTAGATTTTAGAGTAAATACTTAAATATATGAAGATAGACACTTGTAAATTTTTGACTTAATGACTTTAGAACTCAACATTTAATATATATATTACTGGAGTATGTATATTAGTGTTTTAGTTAAAAAATAATACTAAAAAATTATAATAATATTTTATTAATAATAAAAATTAATATTTTTAATGGTTTGACATATTAGCTTGTCTGAAAAGAAGACCTGCTTGAAGTGCATGCAGAGGATAGAATGCTTATATACACAGCCTGTCGTTTGTTTGTTTTTTTTTTTTTTTTTTTTTTTTGAGGGAAAACAACTAAAGTTCATTAAATAGAAAGGCTATCTGTTGCCAAATTGTTCAATACAACATTAGGAGGCATAAACCACTCCCAGAGATCAGCAGAAAAGCGAGCAAACCGTGCAAATGAATGTGCGAGCTCATTTGCAGACCTTTTGACAAATCGAAAATGCAACTTAGGAAAAGACTTAGCTAAAGCTAAACAATCTGAAATGATTAAATCAAAACTAGAAAGACCAATAGAACCATACAACCTGGAAACTACATTAAGAGCATCCAATTCAACAATTACAGCTTCAACTTAAAAGTTCTTTAACCAGCTGAGCATTTCCCCAACCCTCAAAGCCTTAGCTTCCTTAGGTGAAAATGACCCAATTAAAGGAACGACTCATGCTGCAATAAATGAACCACTATAGTCCCGAAGCACAAAACCACAACCCACAGACATAGTATGACAAAAAACAACAGCATCTACATTTAATTTTAACTAGCCAAAGTCTGGTTTTGACCAAACTAAATCCCCAACAGGAACACTGCTAACCTGAATCAAAGAAGAGCCAGACAAACCACGAGCAGCACGCCACTGGTACAAGATCCACCCTGTATTATTTAAAATAACCGAGACATAAGAGCTATACTTCCTATTCATAACATTATTACGATTAGCCCAAATCGCCCAATAGATACAAACAAATAGATTAACATCCTCAACAGATAAAGCACAAAACACCGAATTAAACCAAGCCACAGGGGAAAGGTCATCAATAGGAATTAAAGATAACCCATACCGATGCCAACAATCCAAAGCCACCGGGCAATTATACAACACATGGGTTATTGATTTTGTACCTGATAAATAACATGGACACAGATCATCTATTGGAACTCGTCGGGATCTCAAAACAACATTCGTAGGCAAACCTCCGAGGCACACCGCTAAATAACATTTTTAACTTTTCCAGGTGCTGTCAATCGCCATAGTTTTGTCCAGAAACCATCAAAAGAGCTAGACACATCTCCTTAAAGCAACCTATATAAACTCTTAATCGAGAAAAGCCCTGTACACGAAGGAAGCCAAAGCCACACATCTTTAACAACCTGAGTGCCAAATGAAATCTTTAAAATAAGATCCCTATCATGATTATTAAATAAATCGCACACTACATCAAAATCCCATTTCCTTTGATTAACCAAAAAAAGAGAGGAAACCAAGGAAGAAGCTACATCGGCCATTTAAAGAATACAACAACCATGGATCTGAGGCAATCACCACTGAATTACCATCACTAACACGCATTCGAGTCCCTCGCTTGATAATTTCTTAAGTAGCATAGAGACTACTCCAAATGAAACTAGGGTTCGCCCCTAATTTTACTTCCAAAAAAGAACATAATGGATAATAGCGGGCTTTATAAATTCTGGAGACAAGGAGTTGGGCTTAAAAATAAATTGCCAAGCTTGCTTACTTAACATGGCCTAATTGAAGTTGCGCAAATTCTTGAATCCCATTCCACCACTTGTCTTCGGTTTGCACTGAAGCAACCCACCTAATTCCTTTACTAGACTTTCCGCCATTTCCCTACTAGAAGTGTAACATCCTATTTTCATTTATAATTATTTATAATTAATATTATATAAATATATATATTATAAATGTCTCTCATTTTAATACGTGTATTTCATATGCATTACATATTATATTTACAAAAATATAGAATATGACTTAAGATAACTTGTGTGATTTATTTTCTAAAAATAATGATAATAATAATAATATATTAATTAGTTGATATTTATAAGAGGTAGGAAGAAAAAAAGAGAACTCTACTTGTTCACCTTGCATATGTCTCTTAACATTAAATAAATTAAAATAAATAAGTAAATAAAAGGGGAAAAGGGGGCTAGAATCGTGGAGTAGAGAAAAAAGAAAGAAAGAGTAAAGTGAGGAGAATGGAAAAGAGAAGAAGAAGGAGGAAGAAAATGAGAAAAATTCTAGGGTTCCTAATTTTAGCTAAGGTAAGTAATTTTATCTTAATTTTTTATGTAATTATTCCCTATTAATATGTTTATCATGATAATTAAAAGGAATTAAAAGAAAAAAATAGGTTAATCGAAGATGAATTAAAAAGGGAAATAGGTTAATTGATTTAGAAGATGAATATGGTTCTTCATGCTGAAAATTCTGGTTTTCAGCTCAAGATTGTGCTCTAATTTTCGTGGCCATAGAAGAAGAATTAAGAGAAACACAAAACATAAAACTTGTATATTTATCTCTGATCTTCATGTCCATAAAAGGGTTATGTGAAATAACAAGTATGTGAAATTCTATGGAAGTTCATTTGGGACTGGTTTGAGTAACTGTTCCAGCAGGCTACTTGATGTTGATTAATTATTTTGAGGATGTTAGAGACTGAATTAGGCAAAGTGATAAATATGAGTTTTGTTCCTTTATATGTTATCTAATATCATGTGATGCGATTTTGTGAAATAATATGTGTGTAATGAGAAACGTCCTTAAAGTGGGACTGGTTCTGCTTGTTATGTCTGTAGGTAGTCCGATTTTTTCCAAATAATATGAGGGCCTTAGAGGCTGAATTAGATGAATTATAAAAAAACTAAAGTTGTTAATTTATGTGTTAATAAAGTTCCTAAAATTTTTTTTTGCAATTAAACTTGTATAACTTGAGAAATTCTAAATTGAATCAGACCTGCTCAAACTATTCCTATACAGAGCACATGTCTCAATTCAAAAATTCACCATTTATTTTACAGAACATATATTATGCTAATTTTTGGATATATTATAGCCCTATATGTCTAGTTTTTTATAAAAATTGAATCAAGTAATTTGGAGTTATGTGGTGAGATTTATTCACTCTCAAGTCTAGTAAGGTCAAGCTACCTATCAAGAAATAAATATGCATAAATGTTAGGCTTACACATATAAAGAACATATCCGAATTATATATAAAACATATCCTAATTGTATACTAAACATAAACATTCATTATAGATATATTTTAAATCAAATATATGTCATATTTTAGGATCTCAAAATATTGCTGAAGCTCGAGAGGGTGACACAAATTGTCCATAAAGTGTTTTTTTTTTTAAGAAGGTGAGTATATATATCAATTGGATTCTAATGTGCAATTGTGTGTTCAATGATTATATGTGTCATACATCGAATTTTGACTGTCCTAAAAAAGGTCTAGTGATGAAAACATCTCTCCGAATATGACAAATGTCTGTTCATTTGTATCTCCTCTAAAGCGTGCTGAGAGTCTAAAAAAGCCTGAACCAAGCAAAATTGGTTGCCGAATCACTAAGTCGTACCCCAATTTTATGAATTATGAATTATCAGAATGATTAGTAGCTCATTTCGAGCAATGGTCGCTCAAAACGTGCAACTCCTTAGACCGATGTTCATCTCGTAATACCTGAGTTCAACATTGTGAAAATTGGAAGTCAATTTTGACAAAAAGGACATCAAAAACACGTCCGTAAGCCCTTGAAACTTTTGAAAGTGACTCCAGAATAGTGTGCGTAATCCTGAGAAGTAGTGCGTGAGCAAATTTGTAGCGCGTGATCACACCTGAACACATTTTGCTCACGCGTGAAAATGGAAGCCGATTTTGACAAAACGGACATTGGAAACACGTCCAAAAGGTTCAAAAATCCTGAAAAACACCCCTAAAACAGCACGAACGGAGCCCGTGCGCCTCAGGCCTATGATCACGCATCCAAGGGGCATGATCACGATTCCTAAAGGCATCATCACACGCATTTCCCCTACTTTTCACATATTTCTAGGCATTTTCCCTATGAATAGGGGTCTCTACCTCCCATTTCAACAACAGCAAGAACCAAAAGTAGACGCACATACTAAAACACTGTCGAATTGAAGGCTTAGGAGCCCTAATCCACACACTTTTAGCCCACCTTCTACATTTTTTAAGGATTTTTATACTGCTTTCAAACCAAACCCATCCTCATCTTTGTCAAAGCACGCTTCAAAGGTATACAAATTTGCATTACATGCATCATTTTCAACCTCTCGACGAGGAAAGCTTGAAAATCCTATGAAGCTAAAGCTTCAAAAACACCAAACAAGCTTAGTCGAATCTGAGGACTAAATAATCATTTTTGCACGTTTATTTACTGTCTTGCATTTTACTTTATCACTGCTAGTAGTTGAGAAATTATTGTGATTATGTGATGAGACTGGCAATTTGCATGCTGATTGAATAATCTCTGCTTTGTTTTGCTCATAATAAATCGTCATTTTGCATCAATATGCATTCAATAAATACGAAAGCTCCTTATCTAAGCTAAAGCTTTGATATTATGGTCCAATGATGCAATCATCATTATTCATTGTTTACCTTATCATTTAGAAATGTTTTATAATAATTCATGCTAGAGCATAAACTATGTGCATCTGTTTAATCATTCATGATGCATCAATCATCTTCATTGTGCTTATATACTGTCTGAGTGGATGAATAGATTGAATTGCACATAGTTGTGTTAACCTCTGTTTTGCAGGTGTATTCTAGATTAGGACTAGATTTATATTTCTGCACTTTTTCTCCTTTATATGTATTTTCTAGGAAAGCCTTATAAATAATTATGCTGAATTTCTCGCACTTTCCGTTATTATCAACATGCTTGTGTGAATGCATATATATCAACTGTCATTACCGAAACTAGGGTGTTGCGGTAGCCATATATTGAGTATTAAAATGAGAAATAGTCAAAAAGTAAATGAGATCTCCCGAGCTCAGAATCTCTACTGGAGACGATACTCGTTGAGTGACTTGATGCCGTCCCTTTCATCTTTTCTTGGTTTTCTAAAAACCAAGTGGCAACTCTAAACACAAAGTGTCTCGCATCCCCCCGAGACCAATCATTTTTCCCTGTCCCGTAAATGGAACGGATGTCTCATCGGCAAAGTTGCCATATCCCTCAAAATCCCTAAAAAATCACAGCCTGACTAGGTCACTCACAATATGACTGTTGAATAATTATATATTGTTTATGTTTATGCTATATGGATATATGACAAATGATAAATTTATGATTGTGGTAATTACTTACAATTGCACTTGATCATTTGCATATGGATATAAGAGGATGTTATGACCAACTTGACTAATACTTGCAAATCACTTGGAAAATATTATTAATCAAAGGATATCACTTGATTCACTTGATATATGTTGGCCAGCAAAATCAATTTTCACTTGTCACTTGTTTCACTTGAACCCGGGTGCAGTATTGTCTTGCAAGGTCACAACAAATAAAAGGAACCAAAGCATATGCATATATAATATTTGAATTTTGTATTTATTTTGTGAGACGTTTAAAATGTTTGTTACAGAAGCCTTTAGAATTTAATTGATGTTTATATTCATTGAGTCGCGACTCACCAAATCGCAATTAGTTTTCTAGATAGAGAAGCTTGAAGTGTGACTATTTTGAAGCATATAGCATGGTAGTTAAAGCATGGAGCATAGGTTGTCGGTCGAACCCAAACTCTCTCTCTCTCCTTGTAGCATACATATGCTCACTAATTAATGTAAATATTTGTATGTGTGTATGAATATACATAAGTGTGTGTATAATAACTACATGTGAACAAATGATGATTAAGAATAATAAGAGATATCATATTATGTAATAATAGTACGTGTATAAGGTGTTACATTTTAATTGGTATCAGAGCATGGATAGGTTCCATGAGGGACAAGCATGTAAGCATTATAGAATATGTGCATTTATATACATTATCATATAATATATTCTTATATGTCTATAGGGTATCCATAAGGAGAGAAGAGACGGTCGAATTGTATTCCATGGCAGCATCACATCAACTACCCCGAGATTAACCTATTGATAGGGTTGGATCTCCTGTACATTCTTATGCACAACATGCACCTAATGAACGAATACATATTAAGCAACGTGAATAGGAAGAACAAGGACCAAAGGAGTATAAAGAGAGGAGATATGATAAAGTGAGAAAATAAGGTGCAGTTGATTTTTATGGCACTACAGATCCTTCAGTTGCGGAAACATGGCTAAAAAGGACACAAAGAGTTTTGAATTTGATGAAATGCACACCAGAAGAAAAGTTTGACTATGCAGTATCATTACTACAAGAGGATGCATATGCTTGGTGGGAAACAATACCTGGCAGTGATGTTCAGCCTCCAATTCTTACATGAGATGATTTCCTTTATGAGTTTAGCAATAATTACATGCCAGAAGTATATAAAGATGATATAAGAAGGGAATTCTTAAATTTAGAGACAATGACCGTGGCTAAATATGAGGTGAAGTTCAATCAGTTGTCTTATTATGCATCTTCATTGGTAACTACTGATAAAGATAAATGTTGAATGTTTGAGGAAGGATTGAGATATGAGGTCAGAGAAAAGATTACTCCTGCAGACCTAGAGAGTTATGCTAAGCTAAAGGCAGCTGTAATCAGAGCTGAGAGGTTAGTAAAAGAAGGGTAAGAACTACGAATAAAAAGGGGATAAAATAATATTGTAGAAAGTTCCAGTAGGAAACAAAGTAGACGTGGAGGATACATACCACCACAACCTAGTACAAAGGGTGGAAATTTTAATTATAGAAGTAGGGAATTTGGAACTCCATCTTTCACAGGTAGAGGCCAAAGTCACATTGTGGCACAAAGATCTGTATGTGTACATTGTGGGAGACAACATAGTGGAGAATGTAGAAAACTAACTGGCAGGTATTTCTTTTATAGATCTTTTGATCATATGCTTAGAGACTGTCCTGAAAAGACTAGAGTGATTGGGGGTAGTGGAAGTAGAGTTATATCAGAACCTATAAGGGGAGTTTCAGCAGCAAGTGGAGTTGGAGCAACATCTTGTAAGGGCAGAGGTAGAGGAATGAGTAGATCAAAAGGTCAGAGTTTTAGACCTCAAACACAAGCCAAATTATTTGCCATGACTAGACAAGAAGCTATTGATGCTCCGGAAATTGTCACCTATAAAATTCTTATCCATGGTTTATAAGCTTATACATTAATTGATCCTGGTTCCACACATGCATTCATATCATTAGACATGGCATCACAATTATGTAAAAAGCATGAACCTTTAGGTTTTGATCTACATATGGGTACACCTGTAACATCCCCATTTTCATCCATAATTAATATTATGTGAACATATGCATTTTAAACCATTCCATTTGACTAGGTGTATTTTTCATGAATTGAATCTAGTTGACTTATTTACATGAGTAACTTAGGGACTAAATTGAGCTTTAGTATAGAAGGAGGATTAATTTGAACTTTTCTTGATATTTGATTAAAAATATTATTATTATAATAATAATAATAATAATAATAATGATAATGATGATGATAATAATAATAATAATAATAATAATATTAGATAGTAGATATTTGGGAGGTAGGAAGAAAAAACAAAACACTTACCTTCTTCTCCCGTGTGACACCATTTGCTATCTAAATCTTATTTCCTTCTTTTTCTCT
>CATIWM010615065.1:0-11509 GCA_949671775.1 Mallotus repandus | reverse complement strand
TTTTTGTTTTTGTCTTGGTTTTGGGTATATATATATATATATATATATATATATATAAACTATGTGCTCTATTTCAGAGATTATAATTAACATATTTAAACTATATAATTCATATTAGTTTTAATAAATAATTACAATTTTAGATATGCTAGAAAAATATTTTGAAATATAAATTTGTATATTTATATATATATTAGTTTGATATTATTTTTTCAATAATAAATAATTACTCAAATTATCATATTTAGATACTGTTTTGATTTTCTGATGGTGTTTTGAGTTTCATATAAGAAGAATATTCAGAAAATATACTATTTTTATTGTATCATATATGAATAGTATTCGGAAAATATATTGTATTTATGAGTTTGAGATACCAGTTTTAATTTTCAAATACTGTTTTGAGTTTCCGATACTGTTTTGAGTTTCACAAACTGTTTTGAGTTTTCGATACGAATAATATTCAAAAAATATACTATTTTGATTGTATCATATATGAATAATATTTGAAAAATATACTGTTTTTAAGTATCATTCTTTGTTAACTTTTAAACTTGTTGTGTAACATAAATTTATACAATTTTGAGTTTTGGATAAGAATAATATTTGGAAAATATACTATTTTTAAGAAAATATACTTTGAATTGGAGAAAAATATTTGAATAATATTCAGATAATATACCGTTTTTAGTATCAGATATGATTTTGAAGTTTCACATACATATAATAGTCAGATAGTATACTGTATTTATGAGTTTGAGATATTATTTTTAATTTTCAAATAATATTTTGAGTTTCAGATACTGTTTTTGAGTTTTAAATATTGTTTTGAATGTGTGAAGATTGATACACAATAATAAAAGAAAATCAACAATTTAGATGGTTTCCATATCAATGAATTATTTTTATATCGAAGATAATATACTGTTTTTGAGTTTTAGATACGGTTTTGAGCTTAAAATACTGTTTTAAGTTTCAGATATGAATAATATTTAGAAAATATATTGTTATGATTGTATCATATACGAATTATATTAAGAAAATATACTATTTTTAAGTATCATTTTATTATTTTTTTAAGCTTGTTGTGTAACAAAAATTGATAAAATTTTATTTAATTTAATTTTTTATTCACCCGAAATTTAAAAAAATTGAGATTATAAACTACATAATAAAAAAATTAGTATTAAATACAATAACAAAATATTTAATGCAAGTTGCAATAAGTATAAAATAAAAAATAATACAAGATAATTTACTAGTTTATTTGTTTTCTTTTTTAGTAGAAAGCTGGGCACTTTCTACTTTTAATTATATAAAAGTGTAAAAGGAGAAACCAACAACAAAAATAAAACACAATATTTTTTTTGTTATTATTACAAGTGGGTACAGAGTTCATGCAACATGTGAAGCCACAGGGGTGACCATGCATTTTCAACCTTAAAAAAAAGACATATTTCACATATGTCGTCTACTTGAGTAATTTGTTGCCTATTTCACATTTGCTATTCCCTTTTGCAAATTTGTTGTTTTATTTCTCTGTTTCGATGATGACCCAAAAAAAAGAAAAAAGAAAAAGCACCCATCTGAAATCTAATAGAGTCTTGATTACTATCATTATCACCCATCTGAAAATTGCCCAGCTGAAATTTCTAAACCAACTCTAGTTACTAGATCCTTTCCACCTCCACCTCCTCAAGACTCAAGGGGTGTATATGTACGTGTGTGAACACTAGAAGTTTAGGCAACAATTAGCAAGTCCCGCTCCACAACATCATCCATCCGTCCGACTAATTTCTTCTCTTCTTGGTGTCTTCTTTTCTCTATATAAAAAGTTTTAATCTTCCAAACTTCATGTCTACGTCACTGCACCATTGAACAAAAGCACAACCCAAATTCACCCACTTCACTTCACTACACATCTACACCACAAAAATAGACCCAAAAAGAAAAAATATACAAAAAAAAAAAAGAAACAGAGAGGCTTTGGCGTTTTCAAATCTCAACTTTCTCAATTTCTATTTCCTTCTTTTCCTCCTTCAAGCTTTCAACTTGAATCGATGCCAAGGCACGAGGTCAGCCTAGCCGAAGAAAGATCAGAGTGTCGTGGAAGCAGAGATTAGAAAGCACCCAATTGAGAAAATGACCTGAAACTCAAAACCCGATTGTAAAAAAAATTGACTTTTATATCAAACACAGAAAACCCACAAGAGAAAATACACTAATTGCATAAAACCAATATCAAATTTTGATATAAAAAATAAAAATGAAGGGTTATTAAGGCTCACCTTGAACATGAAAAGAGAAGTGAGCAGAGAGAAGAGAAGGTATGGAACTAAGTTTGAGTGTGGGTTGACAGAAGAAGAAGAAGAAGAAGAAGAGACGACGATGATGATGATGGTGAATGAGGAGGAAGAAGGTGGGAGAAGGAAAGAAATTGACAGAAAAGAAAAAAAAAGGCAATGTGTAATATTTTAAAAATAAAGGACACGTGTAAATTATTAAAAATATAGGATATTTGATGTTAATGTCCTCTATTTTTTGGATATTTTTGTAAAAATTCTGAAAATTTAAGATTTTTGGACATGAATCTTTATCCAAAAAGTTAAGTTTAAAGTTTGGAATAGTCGAGTGAAAAGTGATAACAGCCTGAAGAATTATTGGGCTGGCCCATCCATAACCTTCTTCGTTAGCCAAGTCGAACCATTAGCAAGCAAATTTGGCTCCTTCATCCCTAATCTCTGCATCCTCCGAGG
The DNA here is from genome assembly GCA_949671775.1 of Mallotus repandus. Taxonomy (NCBI): domain Eukaryota; kingdom Viridiplantae; phylum Streptophyta; class Magnoliopsida; order Malpighiales; family Euphorbiaceae; genus Mallotus; species Mallotus repandus. The sequence continues at coordinate 8,753 of CATIWM010615065.1, read as the reverse complement.
ATCCAGAATTTCCCGCCTTCAATTAAAAGAAGATAAAATTTCAACAATCCTTTGTTAACTGATTCTATACACATGCCTAGTAACTTAGAGCTAAAGATCTCATATATATTGCCAAATTGTGCAGTTCATCACCTGAAACAAATCCATGCCTTTATCATTGTTACTTCTCTTACCCAAAACATCCAAATCTTCTCCAATTTTCTTCGCCGAAGCACCGAATTTGGCTCCATGGATTATCCGAATCTCGTCTTCTCCAGAATGGGTCGTAGTTATTTCAACACAGAAATCATGCTCTGGAATATCATGATCAGAGGGTACGCATATAACGGTCCTTTTGAGAAATGTTTAACGATGTTCGATGAAATGCCTCATAGAGAGTTAAAACCAGATAATTACACGTACCCATACGTGTTAAATTCGTGTTGTGAAGTGGGGCATTATAGAAAAGGGAAGGGAGTGCATTGCCAGATAATAAAGTCTGGATTTGAATCCAGCTTCGCAGTTGCTCATTCCCTTTTTAACATGTATATAAAAATGCCAGCTTTTATTGATACGGATTCTGCTGATAATTTTAAGTTAAGTGATGCTCGCAAGATTTTCGATGATATGTGTTTAAGGCCGGTAGAAGCATGGAACAGAATGATATATGAGTACGTGCGCTTTGGTGATGTCAAGTCTGCCAGGAAATTGTTTGAAGCTATGCCTGAAAGAGATGTTGTTTCTTGGAATTCGATGATTTCGGGTTATGTCAAAATTGGAGAAGTCAAAGTTGCAAAAGAATTGTTCGAGGTGATGCCAGAGAAGAACGTTATTTCATGGACGTTGATGATTGGAGTTTATGCTGATATAGGCGATCTTGAATCAGCAAGAAGATTTTTTGAGAAAATGCCAGACAGGAATATTGTTTCGTGGAATTCGATGATTTCAAGCTACGCTAAACATGGGAAATTCGTAGATACATTGGATCTTTTCGTCCAAATGCAATCTGAAGGTGTGATTCCAGATGGGCATACTTTTGTTCATGTTTTGTCAGCTTGTTCGAACTTAGGCGATCTAGAGTATGGAAAATATATACACTATTTACTTGGAGATTTTTCTCAATTGGAAGTCATGGTAGGGACTGCCCTCATAGAAATGTACGCTCAGAATGGAGATGTTAATAGAAGCTTTACAATTTTTATAAAAATACCAAATAAGGATGTCTTTTGCTGGAATGTTATGATCAAATCATTAGCCATAAATGGACGAAGTGAAGATGCAATTAAGATTTTCCATTTGATGCAAAAGTTGGGACTGCAGCCGAATGACTTCACTTTCACTAGTGCTTTATTTGCTTGTAGCCATGGGGGCTTGCTGGAAGAAGGTCGTAGAATCTTCTATTGTATGGAGAAAAACTATAAGATTAGTCCTAGGATTGAACATTTTGGTTGTTTTATTGACTTGCTTAGCCGAAATGGCGAGCTTGAAGAAGCACTAGTTTTAGTGAACAATATGCCGTTGAAACCTGACATTGCTATTTGGGGGGCTTTGCTCGGGGGTTGCAGCATTCGAAAAGACTTGAATCTGGCAGAACGGGCAATAGGGAGAGCTACTGAGTTGGAAACAGACCAATCGGGAGTCTATGTGCTCCTGTCAAATATCTATGCCTCAATGGGTCGATGGCCAGAGGCTCTAGGTGCACGTGGGAAGATGGAAGAGATGAAAATAAGGAAGGAGGTAGGAAACAGTATCGTTTTATAGGAAACTTATGCGTTGAAGCTTACAACTCAATATCATTAACTCTAAGGGAAGCAAAGATGAGCCTCCTTTATCCCACCCCTTATCGAGTTTTGCATGGAACAGTAGCTTACATTTCTCTGTATTATAGATCATCTTGGTTCTAACTTTTAATCAACAAAACGAAACCTTGCATAAAATAGAGGCTAACATTTCATATGCTTGCATTTTCAATATTTTCCACTCGAAAGAGACGCATTGGCATCACCTGATATTAACAATAAATTAAGCTTACATGCAAGTGAACTGCCATAATGAGAAAGAATCGTCTTCAACAGCTCTACCGATAAGACAAAATACATCCTCCGAAGTACTAGTACTACTTTCAAGCATATGTTTACACAGCAGTAGAAGCCTGCTATCTTAGGATATATTTTACCCACCAACAAACAAATGCAGACTTGCATGTTGCACTTCGCAAAATTGCACACAACCATCAGCTGCTATCTTGTACCAAAGCTGACGTTTCCATAAAGATGCGACAACAAATAAGGTAGGAATAACTAGCCTCAATGTATATATAATTGTTTTTTTTCTCAATCCTCGTAATTTCAGCATTACCAATTCGGCAAGAATATTTCTTTCAGGAAAAACATGCAGATAGCATGACAACTTTCTTACACTAGTCGCTACACTGGGCAGCGACTCTATAAACCTAAATAAATAGTAAGGAACAGATCCCATGAACAGGGAACGTAATCTAATGGAAAAACTCAAAGTTTAGCGCCACCACATTACAAAGAGACGAAGCAAGTCAATCATCCACAGTTAAATACCTAGTCAACTAAATTAAAAAGGTCTGTTCAGAAGCACCAGCTTAAAAATTGCGTTATGAAGTACCATCACAATATCAGCTCTCCCACCGTGCTATACTCTCTGTAGTATCTTGGAATTTAGATACCACATTAAGGCTATACGCTCGTGAAATCCAGGCTGGATTCATGTAGTAATCATGTTGAACTGGAATCTGGAAAGCTGTTGAGGAATAGTTGATATAACTGGCCCATATCTCTGCAACCAAGTAATCCAAATATGATGTTAAAATGAACATCAATTTTTTTTTCAAAAAAAAAAAAACAGACTAGTGGAATGGGAAGAAGAGGTTCATTGCGACATCACATTAGAAAATACAACTGATTCAGTCACATGAGCTTTCAGTAACTCATGAACATAAGCACTGAGATCAGTTTCCAAAGAACACAATGAACAAAGAATCTTATACAGTTGTTTGCCTATGCTGAATAATGAACCGTTATGGTGCATTGACCACTTCCCATTTATCTGCCTAGGAAAATTTTGAATTATTTAACAGACAAAGCATACAAAGCAAACCCATGGTTTGAAACCTCAAAACCTCTAAAACGGCACACCAAATTTCAATTTAGAAAATAATCAAACATAATCATACCTGCACATTATCATAGAGTTCAAACAATGGGACAGCAAGAAGTTTCAAATTTTTGGGTACAGCAAAGTACTCTCTTTCAGACAAGTGAACAAGGAAAAGCTTCTTGCACTCCTGTTGTCAAGAATGGGGAGTAAATGAGTAGAAACCATATAACCAATATTATGAAGAAAAAAGAACAAGAATAGCAAATAAGAAAGCAACATGAGAATAGTTTATATTCTAGCAACCTTAGGCTTTGTTATGTGGGGAGGGCAATACGGATACATGATGGTTTCGAAGTTTGGCCTCCACCAGATGGCCACACACTCACCAATCTGCAACAAGCACAATGACAAAATATGCATCAGGAAAATGACAATTTTTAAAATTCTAATTAACCCAGTGAGCTCAAAGAAAGTAGAAGACCATGCTATCCAATTCCTAATAGTATTTTCATTACAAAGTAAGAAACTATGATTTACATGATAATTGCTCAAGAACCAACCAAAAATGGTCGGTAATCAAGAGTCTAGTCATCACAAATTTGAATATGTTTATATCTAGTTTTCTTTTTACATCTAGTCCTGTCCACTTGTTTCTGAATAAATTTTTCATATATTTATGGCCAAATATATCAGTTTATAACATCTTTATGTCCACCCTCAATTCAAGTTAGAGAGGAAATTATACCTGCCAATCTGGTACCAAAGCTGGTGAATTGGCACCAAGCTTGCTGGTCAGTTTTCTTTTCAATCCTTCAATTTCTGTCACATATGCATGGTCATTTTAATAAAAAGGAAAATTCAGAACAATAGGTGCCAAAAAAAAATAAGAACACCCCACCACAATCTTAAGAAGACAACAAAATAGTAACAAAAATTAATTGGATAATAGTAAAGCAATACCGTTCTCTCCTGGCTTTAAACGTCCACCGGGAAGTTTGCAGAATGTGTTCCCAATTTGCAAAAGAAGTATGTGAGGATGATTATGCTCCTGTACCTGCAATAAAGCATGCTATACATTGAGCCTGGAGAGAGCCACAGGCTTCTGCACCTTTAACTAGGAACTACAGGCAAGTGGCATGACAGGAAATGAAAGCAATAAATCTACGAAATAATAGTTTATGCACATACCCATTACCTCTTTTTAAGATTTGACAATGACAATGAGACCACAAAATTTTGGACTCAAAAAATTATTTGAAAGATAGCTTCTTGTGGCAAAACCAGAATTTTTTTTTTTTTAATTTAAAAGTTGATAGCATTTAACAGGAATTCTAATTAAATCACATCCATACTTTATCATCCAAAGAAGCAATATGAAGTCTTCAGCTCCTTCAAAAAAAATTTCAATTTAAAAAAGGAAAAAAGAAATTAGGAGAAGTATCAGCAGCAGCAGCAGCAGCAGAGATATCCCAACCCTTTGTTAACACATTATTTACAGAAGATGCTTTAGTAAGAGATAGGAACAGAAACGAAGCACCATTGTCCAAGAAAAAGTATCACACACGTTGTCTGTCCATCTTATGCTAGTCCAGTCAGTAAATCAATCCAGCCCAAAAATTTAATCGTCAAGTATAAACCAGGTTGCAGTCTGCTAAACCCTTTGTGCACTTCTAAGCAGTTTTATAGTATAGCTAACAACAAGTCCTCAAACACAAATCATGAAGTCTTAGTTAATGTAATTACATAAGGATCTTGAAACCAAAAAAAGGGTAATTATGCAACCGAAAAAAAAAAATTACATAAGGATCTGGATATGCTAGAAACTATAACATATGGGGGGAAAACAGCAAATAAACTTACCAGCAAAATTGCTTCAACACTTGTCCTCATCCCCTCCTTCATATAGCTGTAACGCAGAATCAACAGCAGCAATCAACTTCCAGAACCAAAACATTTACAAAGTTCAGGAATCTTAATACAACATTATTTTTTAATATAGCATAATTGCAACTAAATCCTTTTCTACCAATTAAACGAAAAAAACTGTGTCTATTTGAACTCTGCATTGATCCCAACATCAAATTTTCGAATTCTATGTTAAAAAGGAAAAAGCTAGGGTTTTGAAACACTGATCAATCACGAACACAGCCGCACAAATCAACTCACGAATTGATAAACCAGATGAAAAATAAAAGAAAACGCAAAATAATAATAACAGATATAAACTTATTTTCCTTCAGTTAACTTTCAACGAAAGGGGCGAGGTTTATCTAGGGTTTTCAATTATTCTAATTGCAACAACTCGAACAAGAGAGATAGAGCTCTTACTTGACTTTCATGCGAGCGAGACGATCAGCAACGGAGGTATCTTTCTCCATTTTAGGCTCTTTGGTGCCGAATGTGTAGCTCGATAAAGGATAGGTGTTCACCACCGATGAGTTTACCATCTTTATCTCTGCCTATATATTATAAAAACTGAACGATCTCGATCCTCTGTTATATTGAAGTGAGCTTCCCTCCGTCGAGAATGTGCAGCCGGAGCTAAGGAACAGGGAGGGACTTACAGAACCGATCACCAAAAATCAGATTCAAATAAACCCGACACTCCTATTTGGATCTTTGTACAGGTAACAGGCGAGTGCACAAAAACTTAGGCGAACACCTCCTTTATAGCCGTTCGATCTACGTTGATAAAGCTATTTGTGATCACACCTCCTTTATGGCGGTTCGATCTAAATCACTGCATTTTCACCAATACATTTGGGCTTTTTTTTTTACTTTTATTTTATTTATTTTTTATTTTTTAAAAGGTATTTTATATAGCCACTTTATTTTAAAATAAAGTAATTTATTTTATTTAAAAAAATATATCCAAATATATAAAAAATGTAAAAATTTTATTTTTTTAAAATTTAGAATTAGTATTTTATTATTATAATTTAATATATTTTTGTTAGATTGTTACTTTGTAAAAAATTAAACCATTTTTATGAAATTAATTGTTATAATTGTAGAATTTTTTTTCCTGTAAAGTGTTAGAGCTATTTTATCAATTGAAAATATTTTTTTAAATTGTTATTTTTGTAAAGAAGAGATCCTAATTTAGAAAGTTTTATTTTATTCATGAAAAATGTGAAAAGATTGTTATTTATTTGTGAAATAATATTATATTTTTTAAGTGTAAGAATTAATATTTTTTTATTATAATTTGATATATTTTCAAAAACTATCACTATTTTTAGTTAATTTAAAATAATTTTATGTAAAAATAGTTAAAATAACTTCAATTTATATAATTATAAAAATTAATTTCATAAAAAGTGGCTTATTTTTCTATAATGCAACAACTTAATGTAAAATATATTAGGTTATAATGAAAAAGTACTATAATTTTATATTTACAAAAAAATTGATGTTAATTTAAAAAAATATATTTTTACTTTTTTCAAAAATTAAGATAAATTTTCTTAAACAAATACATTACTTTCTTTTAAAATAAAGTAAGTATAAAAAGTATTTTTTAATATATTTTTATTTTATTTTTTACTATTAATTATCTAAAATACACTGACATTAGCGTTTTCAAGTATTAATAAAATTGGATTAACATTCTCGCATTTTGGTAAACATGAACGGTCTATAATCTCAATCATTAATGGCTCATATTTATTTTTCAAACAAATGACTATCCACTTTCTAAATTTAATATTCAATTATTAATAAAAATTTCAATCAATCATTGAATTCATATTAAGAGTAGAGATGATCTACACATCATAAATTAAATTTAAAGTAGAGATGATCTAAACAACATAAATTATATTTTTACCATGTTTTTACCAACATGAGAGGATCTTAACCCAATAAAATTTACTACAATCGGTGATTAGAAAGGCATGCACATGTACACAACATACTCCACAAATCGAATACCAATTTAATTATCCAAATTAAAGACTACAATTATAAGCATTTTAATTAATTATTTATTTATTGATCAAAAAAATTTATTTATTTTAATATTTGAATAAATTACTGTGTTTTGGTATAATACACTATTTCATTTGTTATATTTAAAAAAATATTAATTTATTTATAAATTTATAAATAAAAAATTAATAAATATTAACTATTATAAATATTATAAATAAATAAGTAATTTTTCAAATATAAAAAATAAAATAGTTTAGTTGAACAAATCATAGCAAATAGCAATTTACCCTTAATATTATATTTAATATTCTGCTCCAACCCCAGCGAAAAGCGAATTAATCTGGAGAAGGAGCACGAAGCGCGCGAAATTTTTCTGTGCGTGTATGGATATGTGTAACTCATTGAGACAGACGCCTAAAGCTTTAGCTCAAAGCCCCTGAATCTAACCATGGGCAAGCAAAAGCAACAAGTCATTTCCCGCTTTTTTGCTCCCAAACCTAAAGCCACCAATCCATCAACACCGCCACCGACAACAACCAGCACCACCGCGTCTTCACCTGCTTCTTCATCACCCAAAATTACAGCCACCGTTCCCTTCTCTCCCTCAAAACGTAAACTCCTCTCTGCGCACCTCACCTCCACTCCAAAAAACCCCAAACTTTCTCCTCACACCCATAATCACATTCCTTGTCCCTCCTCCTCGCTCCATCAAAAGTTCCTCGACAAACTTCTTGAACCTTCCCCTGAAATTCCGCAATCGCCTCCTTCGCATGTCAAGAAATACACCCCATTAGAACAGCAGGTTTTGGACCTTAAGAACAAGTACCCGGATGTTCTTTTAATGATAGAAGTTGGTTACAAGTACAGATTTTTCGGGGAGGATGCGGAAATTGCGGCCAGAGTGTTGGGGATTTATGCTCATAAAGATCACAACTTTATGACCGCTAGCATACCAACTTTTCGATTAAATGTCCACGTGAGAAGATTGGTTAGTGCGGGGTATAAAATTGGGGTTGTTAAGCAGACTGAGACTGCTGCAGTTAAAGCACATGGGGACAATAGAGCTGGCCCATTTTGCCGAGGGTTATCGGCTTTGTATACCAAGGCGACATTAGAGGCTGCAGAGGACATTGGTGGAAGAGAGGAGGGGTGTGGTGGTGAGAGCAATTATTTGTGTTGTGTTGTTGACAAGAGCATTTTGATGGGTGAGAATAGGACTGCTGAGAGCGGGTTTGATACGAGAGTTGGATTTGTAGCTGTTGAGATTTCAACTGGGGATGTTGTTTATGGCGAGTTTAATGATTGTTTTTTGAGGAGTGGACTTGAGGCTGTTGTTTTGAGCTTGGCTCCAGCTGAGTTGCTCCTCGGGGACCCACTTTCCAAACGAACAGAGAAGGTAGTTCCCCCAACCGAAGTTGATGAAGTTTGTTATTTATATAGGAATTGTGTTTTCAATGTGATACGGACAATATTATTCTATTCATTTGCGAAAACCAAACACGGAATAAGAACAATGAGCATTTAAACTTTAGAGTTCTATGTATGGTTGCACTTAAAGGCTGATAGAGTGTAATTGTTTCTCATCAGTTGCTCCTAGCATATGCTGGACCTTCCTCAAATGTCCGTGTGGAGCATGTATCACGAGATCGCTTCAGTGATGGTGGTGCACTTGCTGAAGTGATGTCTTTATATGAGAATATGGGTAAACATAA
>CATIWM010614999.1:0-13448 GCA_949671775.1 Mallotus repandus | reverse complement strand
TTATATTTATTTTTTTAATTATCTCTCTTCTTTATTTATTTTTAATTTTTCTTCATTTTTAATTTTTTATTCTTAGTTTTTTTTTTAGTTTTTGTTTTGGGTATTTATATACAGACGATGTGCTCTATTTTAGGGATTATAATTAACATATTCAAATTATATAACTCATGTTAGTTATTTTATTCATTTTGTACATGGAAAATAAACTAAATTATACAAATAATAAAATAGAAATAAATAAAAAATATTTCAAGTTTCATGCATTTGAAAAAAGATGGCACTTATATTTGAAATTTATTACTCAAGGCCAACTATTTCTTTGATAATTTTTCTAACAATATATGCTTACTCAAATTATCATATTCAGATATTGTTTTGAGTTTCAGATACTATTTTGAGTTTCAGTTTCAGTTTCAGATACTGTTTTGAGTTTCAGATACTTATAATATTTGGATAATATACTTTTGATTTATTATATACGAATAATATTCAACAAATATATTGGTTTTAAGGATTATTCTTTATTACTTCTTAAGCTTGTTGCGTAACAAAAATTTTAATTAATAATTTTTGTTAATTTTTTAACACAATTGAAAAATATAGACCCAATTTTTAATTATTTAACACAAAAATACTCCATTTTTTAATTAATTTAGACATCTTTAACTTGTAAATCAAAGAAGCCTTCTTTGATGGGAATTGTAAATAAAAAATACTCCCTTTTTCTATTAAGGAAAATGGTACATGTCGTGAGCAGCTACATGTACAGTTCCGTTGCTACTCATGATTTGTATCATTTTGCCTCTGTTTGTGTTTTTTTTTTATAAATTACATTAAAAATAAATTGTAATCAATTATTTACAAACTAGATGTATTTAAATCATAGCACGAAGGGTTAATCCAATTCATTTTAGATTTTAGATTCCATCATTTTAATTATTTTTAAAACAAAATTAAATTTTCAAAAAACAAAAATTTCAAAACAAATATATTTTAATTAATTAAAATATTTACAAGATATGGGTGTTTAAAACACGGCACAACGGGTTCACCTAATTCATTTTGGGTTTTAGATTCCCTCATTTTAATTAATTGTTAAAAAAAAAGTTAAGTTTTAGATACTATTTTGAGTTTCAGAAACAAGTAATATTAAGAAAATATACTTTTAATTGGAGGAAAATATTTGAAAAATATTCAGATAATATACCGATTTTAGTATCAGATACGATTTTAAAGTTTTACATACATATAATATTCAGATAGTATACTGTATTTATAAATTTCAGATACTATTTTTAATTTTCAAGTATTGTTTTGAGTTTCATATACTATTTTGAGTTTTAGATACGAATAATATTCAGAAAATATACTTTTGGTTGGAGGAAAATTTTTGAATAATATTCAGATAATATATTGTTTTAGTATCTGATATGATTTAGTAGTTTCGTATACATATAATATTCAAATAGTATCTGTATTTATGAGTTTGAGATATCATTTTTAATTTTTAAATACTGTTTTGAGTTTCAGATACTGTTTTTGAGTTTCAGTTACTGTTTTTGAGTTTCAGATACTTATGATAGTCAGATAATATACTGTTTTGATTGTATCATATACGAATAATATTCAGAAAATATACTATTTTTTAGTATTATTCTTATGAATTTTTAACCTTGTTGTGTAACAAAAATTGATATAATTTTAATTAATTTAATTTTTTATTCACCGAAAATTTAAAAAATTAAAATTATAAACTACATAATAAAAAAAAGTTAGTATTGAATAAAATAACAAAATGTTTAATGCTAGTTGCAATTTGAAAAAAATAAAAAAATAATACATGACAATTGACTAGTTTATTATCAACATCAATATAATTGGTAAAAGACAGTGATATTTTAAATATACTTGAATGCTTTAAAAATTTAAAAGAAAAGCTTTGATTTGATTAATTTCAATGCTTTAATTGATGACAAATTTCAATTCAATTATTAAATCAACGACTGCAAATAACTGAGAATCATTAAATATTAATATATAGAAATACAATAATGGAGGATCCATCAAATAGATTACAACTTATGTTTACAAAAGAAATTCGAAAAGAATTGTTCAAAAAAAAAATTTGAAAAGAAGAAAATAAAGGTAAGGTAAAACTCGTAAAATTGATGGAGTTTTCTAGTTCTAGTCCATAGCCCAAGCCTGCAAACATAACCCATCATAAATGATTGAGGAAATGTATGAATTTCATTGTCTTTTTTTTTAGCTAGAGTATGAATTTCATTGTCACTCAAATATTAGGAGTAGGTTTAGCTAACCTGGATCTTGCCATCGGAAGAGCCGACATACAACATCACTCCATCAATATATGATGTCATGGATGTAATTTTGGTGTGTCCTCCCTCGTTAGTGATAGTAATTTTTGGATACCTACTAGAGGAAATGAGATGCGATTAAATGGGTGGGGACTAGAATTTGGTGCCGATGAGAAAGGAGAAGGGATAACAAGAGCGTTCGATATATATAATAATTGATATTTGGAGGCAAAGAAAGGGAGGAGAAGTTGGAAATCGCAACAAACCAATTCCAACCATTAACAAACCTTTATCCTCTTTCTATAAATCTGAATCGGAAGATTCAGAACCACCAGCTGCGGGTGAAGTATCAGCTTTGAAGGTGGAGCATGAGCATCATCATTTGAAGATAAGTTAATCAGAAATAAAGAAGGATGATGGGTGGAGAAACAAAAAAAATGTTGTTAACATTATGAAGGTGTAGTATACAGTGTCTATTCTTGCAATGGGAAATCTTTTTCCTCTCCACCAGCTATATAATATTTCAGTTTGTTATTTGTGAGCTGTATAAAATATTCTATAACCTTCTATAGGCGTGGTCATCAAGTCACACAACTTGGATATATTTGTATCCTTCTTTTCCTTTGTTTTAAAGTAAGAAGAAATACAAAATATTTTCTTCCATCTTCCATATTTTTTCATGGTATCAGAGAAGGTTGATACCAGGTCTGTTGCTCTTGCTGTGTAAATGGAGAAAGGTAACAATACAACCATAGCTGATGGTACTGCCGAGGGAGCTGCAATTTGTGGCAATCCGTTTTTCCTCCACAGCTGAGATCACCTAGGAATGGTGTTAGTGACAACACCATTGACAGGACCAAATTATTTGACATGGAGTAGGTCCATGAAGATTGCACTAGGAGCAAAACTCAAGTTGGGTTTTATTGATGGTAGAATTGAAAAGCCAAAGGAAGGCATTGAGAAATTTGAACAATGGATGAGAGTAGATTACATGGTCACATCTTGGGTTCTCAACTCACTATCAAAGGACATAACAGAGGCATTTCTCTACATAGATTCAACCAAGGATTTATGGGAAGAACTAACAGAACATTTTGGTGAAAGCAATGGCCCATTGATTTGTCAGATCCAGAGAGATATCTGTTCAATCTCGCAAGGAAATGAATATGTTGCAAAGTACTATACAAGGCTTAAAAAATTATGGGATGAGCTTGCTTGTTTAATGCCCATTCCAACATGTACCTGTGGGACAACAAAATTTTTTACAGATAAAAATACAGTCAACAAACTTATTTAGTTTCTTATGGGACTCAATGAGTACTATGATTAGAATCAGATTTTGGTTATGGATCCTATACCATCTATCAATCATGCTTATTCTATGATTCTAAGAGTTGAAAAATAGAGAGAAGTGAATATTAGTTTTCATGAGGCTGCAGATACTAATGCTTTGATAGCAAAAACACAAAACAACGATCGGTTTTACAAAAGAGAAAATACAGGAAGAGGCAGTCAATGAAGATATGACAGTAATAAAAGGGATAAAGAGAACATATACTGTGAGCATTATAATGTTAAAGGGCATGATAAGGAAACTTGTTTTAAACTGAATGGATATCCTAATTGGTACAAAGACCTTAAGATTCAGCATAAGAAGGCACCCAGCAAAAACATGGCAAATATGGCTAAGACTTAATTGGATTTCACCTCTGAAGAAAAGACTAACAGTAATGCAGACTTGGCAAACATGGTGCAACATGAATTAATTAAACTCATGAAAGGGAAGATGCATCTGGAAGGTAACCATGTGCATTTTGCCAATTTTGATGATTATGCAGGTAATTCTTTAACTCATAATGCTTTGAGTGTAACATTAAGTACTATTGATGTATTAAGACCTGACACTTGGATTCTTGACACTGGTGCCACGAACCACATATGTGCAGAAAAATATTTATTTGAAAACTTGAAACCAATAACAAATTCATTAGTTGTTCACCTACTTGATGGCTCCAAGAAAATTGTTAAACACACTGGTGATATAAACTTATCATCACAATTATCTCTAAAACATACCTTATACATACCATCCTTCAAATTTAATCTTTTGTCAGTAAATAAACTTGTAAAATCTCTTCAAATTAAATTCATATTCTTGCCTGACCGATGTTTATTAGAGGACTTGCGGACTGACAAGCGTTTGGCAGTGGAAAAACTGATAGGCAACCTATATGCTTTGGAAAGTACTTGTTTCAATAGCAATTGAAATTGTTCTGGTCATTCTGATTTTATTAATGGTTGTAAAGACAAAGTTTTAAACAACAATAAAAATTCAAATTCTGTGTTTATGTGGCACAAACTCATGGGACACGCATCAATAAATGTTTTAAAACAAATTCATTTTCTTAATTTCATTGATGACCATGAATTATTGCACACTTGTGAGGTATGTTACAAATCTAAACAACAGAGACTTTCTTTTCCATTAAGCTCAATTAGTTCTTCAAAACCTTTTCAATTATTGCATATTGACATTTGGGGTCCTTACAAAGAACAATCTCTAGATGGCACACACTATGTGCTTACAATTGTTGATGATTTTTCTCAAGCCACCTGGACATTTCTTATGAAAACCAAAGATCAGACTTACCCTGTTTTTATTCATTTTCATAACCTAATCCAAAACCAGTTCAACACTACCATTAAATCTATTAGAACAAATAATGGATCAGAATTTGTGAGTCAAATTTTTCTAGCTTATCTTTCTCAAAAGGGCATTATACACCAAAGGACCTGCACTTATACTCCACAGCAAAATAGAGTGGTTGAAAGAAAACACAAACATTTATTACAAGTAGCGAGAGCCCTCATGTTTTAATCAAATTTGCCAAAGAAATTCTGGGGCCATTCCATTTTAGTGGCCCCTTACATCATCAATAGATTACCAATAAAAATTCTTGATTGGAAAACCCCTTTTGAACTTCTTTTTCAATGACCACCGGATTACTCAAACCTTAAGGTTTTCAGTTGTTTATGTTTTGTAACAAATACAATACCTCACAAATTAAAATTTGATTCAAGAGCTTTCAAATGCATATTCATAGGATATAGCCCTGGTTAAAAAGCCTATAAAGTTTATGATGTTGAGGCTCACAAAGTCCATATCTCACGAGATGTCATCTTTTATGAGTCAATTTTTCCATATCATAACCAACATACTTCACATGATTCTAAAAATTCCTTACCTCTACCTGTAGCTGAATTACACAATTATGATATTCATCACACAAATGATTATATCACCACCATTAAACCAATTGTTCAAACAAGTGAGTCAATCCCTTTATATGAACCAGCTCACTCTATAAGACAAAGTACCAGGCATAGAGCACGACCATTTTGGTTAAATGATTATATAATAAATGCAACTTATGCACCTATCAGCTCTACTGTCCAAAGTTTGTCGGTAAATTAGGTAGCAACACCAACCTCTTACACTCCACCCACTTATCCTTTCTATAATACTCTTGTTCTTTCTTCTGCATATTCTTCGTTCTTGGCAAACATGTCAAGTATTCAAGAACCAAGCTCTTATGATCAAGCCAGTATTGATGCTAATTTGCTTAAGGCCATGGATAAAGAATTATCTACTCTAGAGAAAAATGGGACTTGGGAACTCACTAATTTGCCACAAGGAAAGCAAGCTATAGGTTGTAAGTGGGTATATAAAGTTAAGTTGCATCCAGATGGCATTGTGGATAGATACAAGGCCAAGTTAGTTGCAAAAGGGTATCATTAGGTTGAAGGCATCGATTACATTGAAAGTTTATCACCAGTGGCAAAGCTTGTAACAGTCAGACTCTTTTTAGTTATTTCTATAGCAAAGTCATGGCCAATACACCAAATTGATATAAATAATGCATTCTTGCATTGTTTTTTGGAGGAGGAAGTATATATGCAACCACTTGAAGGATATCATAAAGCAAATGAGGGGTAGGTTTGCAAATTGAAACGATCCCTACATGGACTCAAACAAGCTTCTTGCCAATGGAATTCTGAATTTTGTAGTAAATTGCAAGGTATTGGTTTCACACAATCCATTTATGATTACTGTTTATTCGCAAAGAAAACTGATAAGTCCTTTCTAGCTCTTCTTGTTTATGTAGATGACGTTCTCATTACTGGAACTTTGGAGACTGAAATCAATTCAGTTAAGGAGTACCTACATTCCATGTTTACCATTAAAGATCTTGGCTACTAGAAGTATATTCTTGGGCTCGAGATAGCTCGAAGTTCTACTGGAATGATGATCAATCAACGTAAATACATCCTTGATTTAATAGCAGATGCTAGATTAATGAGAGCAAAACCAACCTTAATGCCTTGCAAGAAAGGTGAGAAGCTGCTTCCTACTCATGGTAGACCCCTAGATGATCCAAACAAATACAGGCGGCTGGTAGGAAGACTTTTATACTTGAATCTCATAAGGCCCGATATAACATTTATCGTGCAACAGTTAATCCAATTTGTCAATTCTCCATACACTTCACATTGGGATGCAGCGTTGCATTTGTTAAAATATCTAAAGGGTTGTCTATCTAAAGGGCTTTTTTATTCAGCTCATAACTCCTTACAGTTGCAATCTTATTGTGATGCTGATTGGGCCGCTTGTATTGAAACTCGAAGATCACTCACTAGCTTCTGCATTTATCTTGGTTCCTCCCTAATTTCATGGAAAACTAAAAAATAAAACATTGTTTCCAGGTCCTCTGCAGAAGCAGATTATCACAGCCTTGCATCAACAGCTTGCGAGCTTCGATGGGTTTCTTACATATTACAAGACTTTGGTATTCCCTTACAACTGCCTATTCCCCTCAAGTGTGATAACAAAGCTGCCATTCACATTACTTCAAATCCTGTGTTTCATGAACGTACAAAACATCTCGATATTGATTGTCATCTTGTTTGAGATTATTTTAAACAAGGTTTCATACTTCCATAACATGTCTCTTCATCCCAACAATTAGTTGATCTCTTCACCAAAGCTTTAATAGGGCCACAATTTCATTTCTTAACTTCCAAGTTGGGTTTGTGCGATTTGCATCAACCTCCAACTTGAGGAGGGGGGAGGGGGGATGTAAACATTATGAAGGTGAAATATACAGTATCTATTCTTGCAACAGGAAATCTTTTTCCTCTCCACCAGCTGTATAATATTTCAGTTTGTTATTTGTGAGTTGTATAGAATCTTCTATAACCTTCTATAAGTGTGGTCATCAAGTCACACAACTTGTATATATTTGTATCCTTCTGTTCCTTTGTTTTAAAGTAAGAAGAAATACAAAATATTTTCTTCCATCTTCCATATTTTTTCAAATACAAAAAAAAAATGAAAAAAAAAGAGAATGCACAAAGAAGTGCAAAGAAAAAGATGCTGTTGAGAGAAAAAAATACAGGAAAGAAATGTAGAAAAAAGTGGACACACGTATAATTTTAAAAAAAATTAGGATACACACATAATATTTTAGAAAGAAAGAATATTTTGATGAAAATGAGATTATTTTTTTTTTTGGGTATTTTTGTACAAATCCCAAACAAAAAATAAGGAGAGCCCAAATGAATCAAAATAAATACCCGAAGTATGGGGGTAGTAGGATAGGAGCCCGCAAATGGGGCCAATAGCAGCTATTGCATGGTGATTTCATTTGGGATATTAATATATGCTTCTTTTTTCAAGATCAAGAAAAGTAAACGATGTTTCTTATTCAACTTGATCACACTATAAAATAATATAATATTATGTCATCCGTTTCATGATTTCTTCGTCAGGTTGTAGCTTCTTGCATGGCTGTTTTGGTATCTAACGTAAAGACAGTTCAAAGCTAGGAAGAAGATAAAGATAACTTTTTTTTTCCTAAATAGAAAAGAAAACTTGTTTTCTTGGCTTGATGAATGTACAAACAATTATTCATTTCAATCCATATGGCATAATATTTCCTTCCTATTGGCTGTTTTGATGTTTGCAAAAATTTCATTTTCAATTATGCTTCATAATATGATTCTTTAGGCATTTCGTTTACATCTGCTTAGAGACCATTATTGATTAAGATTTAATTAAAGTCCAAGTGCTCCCCAAGTTTATGTTTGCTTGTTTTTTTTTTCTTTTGTTTGTCCAAGCCAAAGATGGTGTTTAGATTTCACAGTTTCACACAGACTTCATCGTGTTGAATAAGAGTATCTCTAATAGTACTTTTTATTCTAAAAAGTATCTTTTGTATAATAAAGAATATTTCAAAGAATTTTTAGATATTGAGAGTGAAGAAATTTGTACAATTCTAATAAACTCTTGATATTTTTAATCTTCATTTTACTTTATCCAATTAATATTAATGCTCAATTTTTTTTCTCTATTTTTTACAAAATTTTCCTTTATTTATTTAATTTTGTTCCTATTTTATTTTTTACAAGATTAATATCTTGTATAGAGAATTGAAATATTTTAGTGTAAAGAGTGCAGTTTAACAATTTTCTACTTTAAAATAAAAATATAAAAAATATATTAGAAATTTTTTTTAATTGACTTTTTCAAATAAAGAATTTTGTTTAAATAAAAAGTTTATTAAAGGAAAGGGTTATTTTCTTTGTCCACACAAGGGCCCAGCTACTGTGACGTACTATATCTAATTTTTGTTGGACTGTCATACACATGCACCCGCATATATATATATATATATATATATATATATATGCTAGCATCTAGCTTCCTACAATAGCATCAGAAAGACTGGACATATAGTTTTGCGCTCACAACAGAAAGGTTTGGCTCACTAAAATTTATGATCACAGCCTTTTGTGCGATCACCACAGACACTCTAGTACAGGGGTGTGCAAAATTCGACCGATCTAAAAATCCGATATTAAACTTATTTCAGTCGGTTTAGTTTCAATTTTTAAAGATTTGTAAATTTCAATTGAAATCCAACCAGACTGAAAAATAAAAAATTATATAACTAAAATATGTTTACATCATGATTTTGACAAAGTGGCTGGATGTCTTACTTTGAAATTGTGAGATTGTAAGGTCAAGTCCGACTTGTAAATTTCGATTGGAATCCGACCCGACCGAAAAATAAAAATTATATAATTAAAATATGCTTACATCATGATTTTGGCAAAGTGGTTGGGTGTCTTACTTTAAAATTGTGAGGTTGTATGGTTAAGAGCCCCACAACCCACACTTATTTTCTGTCAAATTTTTCAAAAAAACCTTCAAAACAGCGTTTGAAAGGACTCTGTGCGCCTTAGCCATCAAACCACTACAGATTAGCTGTTTTTTCATTTTTTTTATTATTTATCGGACACCCAAAAGTCAAACCGCCAATTCGATATATAATTTTGGTTAGGGTTGATTTTGAATTTTGAAAAAATTAAAATCCGATCCGATCCAAACCGTTTGATGCACACCCTACTCTAGTTTGGGTTAGCCTACGCTTGTAGCTCCTCATGAGACTGCATTAGTCAACAACTTCCAAAATTCTTTAGATTCTTTCTTTCTCTTCTCCATTAATCTTCCATGCATCCACCTACAGAACGAAACAAAAACATAAAAGTCCCTATTTACATACAATTAATCTAACTAAAACAATAATTATAATAAAAACATATCAAGAAAAATATTATAAAAATACTAAAATCCTATAATACAATCAATTATTTATTATTTTGTAATTTCTAAATTACTTTAACAGTACTTTTATAAAATATCGCAATTAGCAAAACATTGTTATATTACGTCACTGATTGGGACATTAATTTTTTTTTTTTTTAATCCTTTTAGGTTAAGAAGACAAACGCGTCTGCGCACTAAGGATTTCATGCAGCGTGTTCATGTATGTTTGTTTCTTTATTTGCATGCATCAGATACAAGTCAATTCTTAATTTATTCTTAGGCACCATTTGGCCAAACCACAAAATGTAGATTTTCCACCGTTGCTTTCTTTATTAAGTTATATACTCAAAAGATAGCTTTTTTTTCCCCCATCTTCCTGCATCGATATTGAACTTTCCAGCAGTACACTTGAATCTAACATTGTGATCGGGCGTGCAAAAAATGTTACTTGGCGTGCAAATAATATATTACTAATTAATAATTAATCTAGATACATATGTGAGATAACTAATGCTTGCGAATGGAATTGTGAGGATGTATGTACTTGTAGTTGGTCAGCACAAAATGGAAAAAGATCTGTAATTAATTATGTATATAATATATATTAATGTTAAATTGGCTTCAAAGCCACCTCAGCTTAGGTAAGGAATTCCAACGTTTGGTGATATTTATATTATAATGGCACAACTTCAAACCTTTTCAGCATTTTATGCATTAATAATAGCACTCAGCATGGTGTCCAGTCCAGTTTAATATAAATATATTTAGCGTTGAAAATTATTTGATTTTTATCATGCTCAAATTTTAAAAATCAAATCATGGAAATGTAAATTTTGGGTATAAATTACGATAATTTTATCTTAACCAATGTGAATTAATTGACCAACATATTACGGCATAAAATCAACTGCGATATGATGTCTGTGGTATCCGTATTTAGATTTTAAATTTGAATTTTTTTATACCATTATAATTTCTTTTCATGAGACTTTGGTAAGATAAGGGAAAAAAAATACTAATTTTATTTGCGTAATCTGTATATATATAATTCAATATACATTTAGTTTCATATAATAAATTTGTTAAAAACAAATACATAAAGTGTTATATTTATAAGTTTTTATTCAAAACAAATGTATGTATCTATACAAATGAAATTAAACATTATTAAATTAATACGGTTTAATTATTACCATTGATATAATAGTTTGTAATACACCCAAAGTAGATAACGATTTTCCTAATTTAAATTTAACTAAAAAAACTTATTTGTATAAATACATATGTGTACCGCAATAAAATCTTATATTTGAGCTTCAATCTTAAAAATAATTATATAATAATATGTTCAAAATACAATGAATTGCGTATCTGATAAGTACAAAAACATTAAATAATATGTAAAATATAAATTATATTTTAATATAAGTCAATTAGTTTTTTATTACATGAATTACAATTTTATTTTTATTTTCACATGTGTAAGAATATATTATAGATTAAAAATTTGATATGAAAATTTAAGAATTTTAAACCAACATTTTTAAAATTCATGAAATATTTACGTAATATATCACATGTGAATGAAATTAATTTAAGGATTGAGGATTAATATTTAAGAACTCTCTTAGAACCCATATGATAGAAAAACCAAAGAATTAAGGATTGAAAACATCATAGTTGACCAAAGCTTAAGGATTGAGCATTAAAATTGAAAGTAACATATGTGAAGCATAAGATTTTCCATATTGAAAGCAAGATATATATGATATTTTTCTACAAAGCATCAAAAGTTTTGAAATTGTCAAGACACCTAACCTAAATATAAAGTTGAAAAATTCTTATATTCATGGGATGTAATACTCCCAACAGTCCAATATGTAATTATATAATTTGAATATCATATTAGGATTAAAAGCATAAAAAATGAAAGCAGTATATGTAACTATACAATCTTAAATATTGAAAGCAATATATGACAATTTTTCAACATAACCCAGGAATTATTAAGGATTTAAAATATGAAAAGTTTGACATTTTCAAGATATTTAATCTAAACAAAATTTAAGGATTGAAAGTAATTTATGTAACTATACAATCTTAAACATATTGAAAGGAAATGACTACAAATGGACGGGTTCTGTAGCCTTCGGGTCAGAGGGAGATTATCCAATGGTATTTTCATTATTTTTTCAATTTCTTATTATAATTTCTTTAAATTTATTTTTTTACAAAATGAAATAAAATAATTTACATGTATTAGCGCTCCCTAATTAAACTTTTAGGTGCATTTTGTAAGGAAATGATTGATACCTATATTGGTAACTATTATACACAATTATTTTATAAATTCATAAAAATTAATACTTTATATAAACAAAAATATAAAATAAATTATTCCATGCACGTAGCTTTTATTTTTTATTATCTCAAAATTGTCTTTATATATTTAATTTCAAAATTTTTTAAAATATATTATTTAAACGTTTTTACTTAAACAAAATAATAAAATATACCTATCCATGATTATTTAAATATATTTTTTATTTGAAGATCTTATATATTTAGTTTGTCACACAAATCTTAAATTTGATATTTTATAAAATTTTTATACATTTATTATTTATTTTTATCATGTTGTGTTATGATATTATTATATAATGAATTTATAAAAACTAGTAAACAACCACGTGTTTCACACATGAATAAAAAAATTATTTGACTCGTAATATATAATAAATAAATAATTAAAATATTATTATTATTAAATAAAAATTTTAAAAATAATAGCACTGTTATTTATTTATATAACAATATAATTCGTTACAATTTTTATAAATATTTTATTTAAATAATTATATGATATTATTTCAATATTTCTTATAATTAATTTTTTACAATTCTAGAACTGATTTTATATAAAAAATATTATGGTCATAATTAATCATAAAAAATAAAAATTATTAGTTATTTGTTAATACAAATTAAAAAATAATAAAAGTTATGTTTTCTTTATATAACAATTTAAATATTACAACCCTATTGAACTTATAATTTATTAAAATTTTGGTAAATTTTTAATTTGAGCTATGACACTTTATTTCTTCAATATTTTTAATATTAATACTTTATTTACACAAAAATTAATTTAATGTAATTTTTAAGTTCAACTAATAATTAAATGATAAATATTAATTAATTTAATTTTAACTATTTTTTGTCAAATTTTATAAACAAAATTTAAAAATAATAATTATAATATTTTTCTTATATAAAATATACTTTCAAAAAAATTATATACTCTATCTTCAATTTATTAATTCTTAATTTATAAAAATATCTACTTTTGAAACAAATTATATACTTTTCCTATTTTCATAAAATTTATTAATTTTGATTTTAATTATTTACTTATTAAATTTAATATAATAAGACTTATAAAATTATGTCATCTAATATGTTGA
>CATIWM010614995.1:0-11071 GCA_949671775.1 Mallotus repandus | reverse complement strand
CGAAAATCCACAAAATATACAAAACTACTAATTTAGCTAATAAAATTAATTTATACCTTCTAATAATCAAAATTATCATTATACATGTTAATTAACTATAAATTTACCAAAAATCAATTTAAAATCAAATTACACAATTTTCCCTAAAATTCATATTTTTCACATATAACTTCCAAAAATTATAATAAATTATCTATAACTAATTTTACAAAATTTCCTTTACAAACATTACTCTAAATAATATATAGTATTTATTAAAAATATCAAAACTTTCGGGCTCGGAATAGTAACCCAAACCAAAAATTCCAAAAATTAAAAAGAAATCTGAAAAATATAAAAAAAATATTATTTGCATAGCATTCAATCTCTACATCAACTTTTCTACCCAACATTAAGCCTAAATCTCACTTAATTAACCGAAAATTAACAAAAACTCAAAAATAAATTTACCTTGTTTCAAGTCAATTTGGAAGGAGATTGAAGAAACCAAAGGTAGATTTGAGAAGCTTGGCAGGTAAGGATTCCAATGATACCAAAATCTCGACCAACCGACGACAGAATCTTTGCCGGTGACCAAAACCAACTCCGGCCAAAATGGAAGAAAATCGAAGAGAAGGAGGAGAAACGGCCGATGGGAGGAAGAAGAGAAAGTGGCGGCGTCGAGCTGGTGATGTCCGACATCTTCAAGTGGCGTTCGGTGGTGGCTGGTAGTGGCTACCGGAGAAGGAAGAAAGAAAGAAGGAGAAGGGAAAAGAAAAGGAAAAAGAAAGAAAGGAGGGGAAAAAAGAAAAAAAATGATTTTCACCCTTTTTTTTTTAATATACAAAAGTACAAAAGTACAATTTTTAATATTTTAAAATAAAAAATATATTTTCTCTTACACAAAAGTACATACCCATTTAAATACACACATATATATAAACACATAATTTATACTCATATATTATACGCTTAAAAATTAATAAGATTTTGTTAACAATACATTTAACACTAATTAAATAAAATTATCATTAAAACTCGATAATCCACATTTAATATTAATAAATAAAAATTCGGCTATTTACAAAAAGCCTAAATTAAAAGGGATAACTATCGCTTGTCGTTGATTTGCGCACGAATAGTCATCAAACAACCTTCTATAACCTATTGATTCAATACGAATACCAGGAAATAAGCATCCAAGAATTCGTTGATTCACAAAGAATACCGAATATTTGGGGAAAATAAAAATTCTGATTATCAATTCAACAAAACTGTCTCCAACAACCGAAAAAGACAAAAAAATACTAATAAGGGAAAAACCCTAAAAGAAAAATGCAAAAGTACTAAAAAAATTCCAAAAATAAATATAAAAGTTCAAACTAAAATTTGAAGCTCTAAACGATTGATTTTGGGTCTAAAGCTGTCGTGTAATACTTGTCGTTGGCCTCTGAGTCAACTTTATTTTGACATATTATGGGGCCCGCAGTTTAACCGGGCCTGAAAGTTAGAACCTTTAGAAGCCTCAGTGCACAATTTAACATTTTTTTCCAAATCCAAATACTCCATATAATCCAGGGTTGTCTGGTCCGTATCACTAATTTACGACGGACTATCCTTCTCAAATTGGTTCCGATATAATATCTTCGTGCCTAACACTCACCAAAATTTAGCGACGATTTGGATATCCGTCATTATTTATAAATGCATCGCAAGTTTACAACGGATTTTTGTCACTAATCGATGATTGATGCTTTGCCAAGTTTGTCGCTTTTTCTCAATAGTTTGAGTAAGTCGTCGCCAAGTTTGTCGCTTTTTCTCCTGAAGCTAACTAACTTGGCCGTTCCCTTTTTAATTCGTTGCTAATAATCCTTTTTTTTTTTTTTAGTGGCACAACGTAGTGGGAAAAGAAAAGATTGAAGACAACTTATAAAATGGCGATGCACGCTTAATGCGTGCCACATCTCCCTTTTTTTTTTTCATTCCATATAAATGTAAAACGGGAACTTTTTTTGTGAGGGCTATGCTCATCAGTTTCTTTTTTCAACAAAAGCAAAATGGTGTTATTTTTTTAAGTGTTTTGTAGGGTTGTGTAAGGGTCTCAAAGAATTCAAACTGTCCCAAAAAAAATTGAAACGAAAATCTATGCTAACTATTTAACTTTCTTTAAATTGAATAGTACCAAAAAATTTTACTGGAGCGGATTCATAGATCATGAGTTCTCATCAACTAAATTTTTTAGTACAATTTTTATTTGTTAACTTAATGTATAATTTGAGATTTTAAGTACAAATTAATTGTTAGAAATAAAATAAATGTACACATCAACTAAATTTTGATAGCTATTTTATTTTATATGTTCAAATTATAAAATATAAATATTAAAATAAAACATAAAAGTGAAATTTAATTAAAAATACTATTATTATTAATATAAAATATTTAATACAATGTAAACAACATATAATTTTTTATTATTAATTGTAAATATATAATGATAAAATATTTTCTCAGAATTGTGATTTTACTTCGAATCAATTTGAATTCTCTATTTGATCTAAATCTCCAATCCAAATTGCTTTGAAAATTTGAAATAATTCAGAATGGAGGATTTTAGTGTTGGATTTGGTTCTGGAGAATTCTTGAATTCTCCAACCTTCGAAGCGAGTCCAGCTCTGACATGTATGTGCACAACCTTAATGTTGAGGCAAAATTGCAATTAAAGTGAAACATGGAATATACTTTTCATGAATAGTGAATTTCGGGTCTAACTTTATTATATGGTATAAATTACCTTCTAGAGGGGCAACTACTTACGGAGGCTTGCCTAACTCTTTTAGGACCAAAGGCTACTATCCCATAAGATATGAGGAGACTTTTACTTTGAATATATTTTATTATCAGATATATTTTAAATATTTTATACTTACTTAATAAATATAAAATATATATTTTATATTATAAATTTAAGTAATGAGTGTAATATATTTAAGGTAAATAATTTTTTTAAAATATACTAATTTTTTAAGATGACGGTTATCTATCTATTATTGTTGTTGGTGGTGATGGCGGTGGTAATGATATATATATAAATATAAGTTGATACAAGATTTAGTATTATTAGGAGCAGTTAGCTATTAGGTGGTAGCAGTGTTATTGATTGTTTTCAACTGTCTTGTTCATTTGGTTGTCTATGTCTATCATCATCATCATCATCATCATCATTATTATTATTGTTATTATTATTATTATTATTTCTAAAATGTATTAGTTTTCTAAAAAAGTGGTAATCTATTGTTATTACTATTCGTGTTGTTGTTGTTGGTGTTATTGATTGTTTTCAACTGTCATGTTCCTTCGGTTGTCTATCTTTATCATTATTATTACTATGAATGTTAAGGGGGGAAATGTAAAAATGCTATTATTGAAAAAGAAAGCTTATAGGATTTTGTCAAGAAAATGAGATATTGACAAAATAAAATGGTGGAAAATATCGTTTTATTATTTCTTCTATTGTACAATATCTAAATTATACTAAAACGCCTTTTATCTAACAATTACAACAAGACTTCTGGATATATTATTAGATTGAATGATGATAAATTAAACATCCAGAAGTTTTATAAAGAAATAAATTATTAACATAACCGAAGCAATAAAAATAATAATCATAAGACCAATAAATTATAAAATTAAAAAATTAAAAATTAATTAGTTGATAGATTTTTTTTTTCAATTACTTACAATTTAGGTGTTTGATAAAATTCTATAATCAACAGCTGATAGATAATTTTTATTCAAAACAACTACAAACTCTATTTTGAAGAATTTTTCCATTTGATAGCATATTTATATTTATTTTTATTTAAAATATTTTATCCTTATTAAAAATAACTAATAACAAATAACTTCATTTAATTTAAATGTATGTAATTAATTTTTTTAAAGATCATAATTAAATAAATATTATTTTAAATTGTAATTAATGATTAAATAATTATAATATGTCTACCTATAATTATTTTTTATATTTTTAAATCCATTTTTGAATAATTTCTATTAATAATTTTAATAATATAAAAATTAAAGATAATAAATTATTATTTATTACTATATACTATTTTCAATACTTTACATAACTAAAAAATATTATAAGAGATATATGAAATTATATTTAAAAATAAATTGTATCTACAATGGTTGTTTGACATCCTAATAACAACAACTAACAAAATTTTTCTTTATGGAGTTTCTAGCTCTTATGGAATGTTCTTTTTTTTTTTTTTTAATTTTTAAATTTTCCTTCATGGAGTTTCTACCTCTTATGGAATATATATATATATATTTTTTATGGATTTCAAATATTTTTTATTGTGAACATTCTATTGATATTTCTACAATCAGACTAATTTAATAACTAAAGAGTCAGTTTACTTCTAATCAAATTTATTGAGTGAAACTTACAGATTACTAAGTTAGCAAATTAAAAAGGTTTTGTTAGTACGAATGAAAGATAGCAATAAAATATTTTATGATAATAAATTTTTATTTTAATATTTTAATTATATTTTAATTTATATTATTTCTTACAAAAATAAATTTTTAATTTGATTCATTTTTATTTAAAAAAAGATAAAATTACTCTAAACGCTGATACAATAAATGTCATGATATATAAATTTTTATCATTACAACAAAGAAGGTCACGGACTGGCAGAAAGATTTAAAATCTGGTTAATAGACGGGACAAATTGACTTATCGTCATCACTTGCGAGTTGATAGAATTGAGAATATTAGAATTAAATGCCTTTTTTCAGTAA
Organism: Mallotus repandus; assembly: GCA_949671775.1. Taxonomy (NCBI): domain Eukaryota; kingdom Viridiplantae; phylum Streptophyta; class Magnoliopsida; order Malpighiales; family Euphorbiaceae; genus Mallotus; species Mallotus repandus. Next base: position 6,271 of record CATIWM010614995.1, on the reverse strand, counting down.
ATTTAATCAAAATTTCTTTTAAAATGTTGATGATTCTTCCTTTTCTAATCTAATAAATCTCTAAACGTTAAAAATGATATAGAAAATAGATCCTCATACAGGACTAGATTCATAAAAGGTATATATATATGTATAAACTCTAACCTATTATATCACTTGTAAATAATATCATAATTTAATTTTATAGTTAATTTTATTCATAACGCTTCAAAAATTTATAAAATTAATCTTACATTAAAATTTCTTTAATGGATAGCTGACATATCTGTTAGTGGGGCTTATTTTCTAACACATGGGACCTATAAGTGCTGATTGAATTTGAGTAATTGTATATAAAACTCTAACATTTATAAAACTTGCAAAATAAATCCTAATATAAAATATTTAAATAATTTTAATTAAAAAATTTAAAATTTATTAAAATTATTAGAATAATTTTAATAAAATAAATAATAAAAATAAGTGTAAAATTCGAAATTTTTTTTATTAATAAGAAATAAAATTTAATAAAAATTACAATACATAATTTAATATATACTTTAAGATTAAGAAAATATATAAATATGAAAATTAAAAAAAGTACTAAAAAGGAGAACCTATTAGTGATAACTAATAAAATTATTTTTGTGATTAATTTCACTCCAATTTGATAAACCTAAAATATATTCTAAATATATGTATGTATATACATAAATATATATATGTGTGTGTATATATATATGTATATATGTATATATATGGATGTATATTTATATATATGTATATGTATGTATATATGGATGTATATTTATATATATGTATGTATATATACACATATGCATGTATATACATCCATATATGCGTACGTGTGTGTATATATATATATATATATATATATATCCAAATACACAATGTTACCCTTAAGCTTAACCAAATTATTATATCTTACCTTTGAACTTTTATTTTGTTCAACGTCACCTCTTAAATCTTTTATTTATTTATATCTATTTAGCCTTTAATGATGTAAGCTAATTTTATGAATCAAACATGCAAGTCCCCGTGGATTAGTGCGTGTATATGGATGTATATACATGCATATATATATATATATATATATATATATCCAAATACACAATGTTACCCCTAAATTTAACCAAATTATTATATCTCACCTTTGAACTTTTATTTTATTCAATGTCACCTCTTAAATTTTTTTTTTATATATCTATTTAGCCTTTAATGATGTAAGCTAATTTTATGAATCAAACTTGCAAGTCCCTGCGGATTAGTGTGTGATTTCAAACGATATAAGGAGAGTAAATTAGAAAAAAACAAAAAAAAAATGTATCAACCCATTCATCCAGTGCCTCCTTCCCCTATCAAATCTCTCACTACAAGAAAGAAGCAAATTGGAAACGGTCAAATCTGTTTCTAATTCTATAATTATTCTCAAATAGTAATAGAATTAGAAATGGAATTATTACTTTTCAAAAAGCCTTGTCACTAATTATTAGCGACGACATTTTTGTGTCTATTTCTAATTTTTGCGACATATAAATTCCATTTCTAATAATAGCAAGGAATAGAAACAACATTTTTGTTTCTAAAGTTATGAAATAGAAAGGGAATTTCCATTTCAAATCTGGCACTAAAATAGTGACAGATAGATTTTGAGACACACTTAGAAAAGGAATTTCCATTTTAATTAGAAATGGAATTACCATTTCTATATTACAAAAAATAGCAACTGAAAGTCCATTGCCAAATTAGCAATGAAAATTGCAACGAAAATTATATCTCTAAATTAGAAAAGTAATTTTCTATTTCTATATAGAAACGGACTAAATTCTATTGCTAATGTGTTAAAATTTAAAATGGAAAATCTGTTTCCAAATTAGAAAAGTAAATAATTTCATTTCTTTTTTATTAGAAAATTGAAATGGAAAATTCTTTTGAAAAATTTGCAATACTATTCCAATGCTATCATTGAAAATTGAAAAGAAAAATCTGTTTCTAAAATAGAAACAGTGACAATTCCGTTTCTTCTTTTTTTTGAAAATTGAAATGCAAAATTCGTTTCTAAAATAGTAACGAACACAATTCCATTTCTATTAAACAAAAAAATAGAAACAAAATTTCCATTGCTATTTAGCTACAAACCATCATTCCGTTGCTATCTCCAATCAAAATAGCAACAGAAAATCCCTTTCAAAAATAGTAGCAAAATAATTTCATCACAAAATGTCCAAATATAATTAAATATTTGTATTCCGTAGCTAAATAAAGATGGAAGAATTCAGTTTCTAATTAGAAACAAAAATTTTTGTAGCTAAATGTTCAAATATAACTATGGATTTCTATTGTGATGCTAAATAGAGACAAAATAATTTTGTTTCTATTCAGAAAAGCAAATTTCAATTGCTAAAGGCCACCCTAGTTTCCGTGCCAATGTTCCTATCATACATTTATGATGAAAAATTTATACATTTTAATTTTTGTCTCTAACTCTGTTGTTATTTTTTTGCCATTTACTCCCGTAAACAATTAGCGATGGAATTTTTTTCCATTTCTAACTTTTGTAGCAATTTTAATTTTATGTTTTGAATCTGTTTCTAAATTTTGAAATAGAAATTTCTATTTCTGTTTTTCATTTCAATATCATCATTTTCTTACACATCTCAGCGTTACAAAAATGTATCTTAAATTCCATCAATTTTCTAAAACACGTTTTCTCTTTCTCTCATTTCTTATTATCCATCACTTTAGATTATTGATTTGTTAGGTGACAAGGATGGATTCTGCAGATTACGAGCTACCAATTCGTAATTGTGGGGAAATTGCAACCTTGAAGATATCTTGGATGAATGTAAACTCTGCAAGAAGGTTTTTTCGATGTAGAAACTATGGGGTAAATGGCTATTGATATATTGATTTCTTAATTTAAATTTTTTAAGGAAATGGATAGGGCAAGGGGTTGTGTAGGTTATTGGGTGTTTTGATGCTGGTTTATTTTGATGGTATATTGTATACTTATTTTAGGTGGTTTAGTTTGTTTCAGAATATAAGGGCATGTAATTACTTTGTGTGGTTTGATCCTCCCATGGGTGACCAAGTAAGAAATGTGATTTTAGGTTTAATTAACTACTTCCCCTTGCAGTTATGCTAAGCTTTCATAATCGCCCAAGCAAGTGGAAATATTTGGTTATTACCATCTCAAAAACTACACATAATAATTGACCTTTGTATGGACCCTTTAAGAAACGCCATCCAACCTATAATTTTTCTGCAACTTGCCTTGTACCCTTTTTTAAGAGCATGAAAACATACATAAAATCTTTTGAATTTTTGTTTTCCAAGTTTACTACCCTTTTCATGCTTAAAAAAGCAAGCTATGCCTGGGTTAGACTTATTTAATTCAGCAATGTAATCATGTAAACTAGCATTCAGCTAGAAGGTCACCCATTGCCTCTGAAAGAACTTTGATCTTGGCCCTTATACACACACTCATTAAAACATAAATCTTCAACTAATTGCCTAATCTTTATTCCAAGCTGAGATAAAATTTGACACTTATATTTTGTCGCAATATAATTTGTATTACAATGATAGTTTCTATTATACCTAAAACTAGTATGCACAAGGTTGTAAGTTGCTATAATAAAGTTCTAACTTTGTGACTCAACCCCAACATATAGTTACCATTTACAGCCCTCTTCTTTGCATTTAGCCCTAACTTTAGTAGGCTCATTTATCTTTAGATTCAACTAAATACCCTTCAGAATAACATATTTTTAAACAACATCCTTAAATTTTTTGACATTATAAAAAATCATACCAAACTGCCACGTAGGTATCTTAGTAGTTGGATCATATTACACATGTGTGCTTGGTCTTCTTTAGGGTAGATCTACACCTTCATCATCAAAAATAACTTTAACATTACTACCATGATTGTCACTATTATATAAAGGTTCATCTCTGTCTACTCTGCCTTCATAACCTTGTCTCCCTAAATTTTCATAATCACTGTCAACACTAGTTTCTAGTAGAGGTACCTCTTCCGCATACTCAGCTTTTCTCCTTTTTTATGTTCACTTTGCACTTTCATGCTTCCTCTCTAATAGCTCTTTCTTCTTCATCATTATCACTGGATACCTCATTATGGATCTCATCATCGTTTAACCTCCTATCTTCACTCTCACCTTCATTATCACTACTACTTTTACTTACATTTCCATGAACAAAAGTCTTTATCTTCTTCTATTTTACTTCCTTCCACACCCTAGTTTGAATAAGTGTTATGCTCCATATCTTCATTTATTGAGCTAGCTGTGTCATTTACGCAAGCAAGTACATGCACATCAACCACATGGCTAACAAAAAGCTACACACTCTCCCTATTTTTAAATCCCTTGGCTAGGTCAAGACGAGTAGATTCATTATCTATGTAAATGAATTTTTTTACCCTTTTTTGGCTTATAATACACCCTTTCTACACTAGTGCAACCAAAATTTCTAGTATACCACATCAACTTACGTAAACTAAGTCTATCACAGTCTCAGTATTCTACATCAACCTTAACCCCAACATATTGGGCACTTGGCTGCTATATCATTTTACCACCATGGTGCCACTCCAGTCTCAACACCTTATCTTCTATTTTGTAGAAAAAAAAAATTAAAACCCACTTTACCACAATAAACAAAATTTAACACATAATCTACTAATGCTTAACATAATAAACAATGTCACAACTTGAACAAAAACCACATACATAACAAATCCAGCACTCATGTTTCACTACGTGTTCAATTTTTTTTTTTAAAAAAACTTAACTATTTAAAAACCACAAAAAAAACCACTATAATACACATCAACCAAAGCATGCACATTGTGTTTTTTTAACCAAAATTTTAAAAAAAGTTGATAGAAATTACCTTGAAGAAGTTAAAGGTTGGATTTTCTATTGCTGGAATACTTTGCAGTTCAATGAATACTTCCTTAAATCGCAACAAAGGAACTAAGTAAATTTAAGAGAGAAATGCAAACAAGAAGTAAATGATTTGATTTTTAGAGAAATGAAAATGTTGGCTTATGTCTACTCTTCATCATCCATGAATTAAGTTTCAAGGAAAAACAATTATTACAATTTTTCAACTGATTCAGCTAAATCAACATTTTGGGTTGTTAGGGATTAAAGATTTGTGAATTTTGTTAGTAACGATCCACTTCAGCAATCCACCTTGAAATTTTCTTACAGCTCAGCGCGATTTAAATTCATGTGTTTGTCCATTGAGCAACAAGAGTTAAATAGATGGAAAATAAGAGTTAAGAGGTGGCATTTGATGCAACACACACACGCGCACACACACACACACGCGCACACACACACACACACACATATATATATATATATGAGGCTACTATAATTGCTAACAATGGTTTTTAATGTGTTTTTTATATAAATAAATTTACAAAATTTAATAATTTTTTTTATAAATTTTAAATAAAAATTTTATAAATTTTTTATTACTAAATTAAATTTTTAAAATTTCTAAATAAATTCATTTAATATAGTATTCATTTAAACAAAATACATTTTATTAGTAAGAATTCATTTACAAATGAATTCTATTTAAAATAAAACTATTTAATTATTTAAAGAAATTGAGAAGCTATTTTTTAATTATGTTTTAACAAATTAAAATGTTAAAATAATTAATTTATAAAAAAGGGAATAAAATGATAAAGGGAAAATTACATCCTACACTATGTTTGACCTAAATGTTTTCAAAATATGGTGCACTTATTTTTTTTTTCACGCTTAACTCTCTATTTTCTTATTTACTTTTTTTTTTCTTTTTCTTTTCATTTTTATTGTTTTTTGTTGTTCTCGTTCAAAAGTTGCAGAGAAAGAAAATAAAGAGAAAAAATGAAGAAGAAGAAAGAAGAAAAATATTGAAACGTTGAGATGATACAGACGACAACAACAACGATGATTTTGTTTCAGAAAACAAATTGAAAAAAAAAAAGATGGTGATGTTGAAGAAGAAAATAAAGCAAAAAACTTTTTAATTTCATATGATGAGTTTCAAAGGAAGAAGATGATGATGATGAGTTTTGTTGTTTTGTAAGCATTTGTCAAATCAAAAATGAAAACAACCTAAAAAATCATTAGAAATCAAGCTCATAAAACTAAAAAAGAATCAACCAAAAAAATAAAAACAATAGCAAAAATAACTACCAAAATAATCATAAAAACAATCAGAAAAACCATTGCGAAAAAGCTTA